>DVPR01001863.1:0-10242 GCA_018239345.1 Oxynetra stangelandi | reverse complement strand
AGATGTTTGGCGCTCCGTGCTCTCTGCCTACCCCGCTAGGGACCTGGCGTGACGGTTATTTATTTATTTTATTTTATTTAGTAATTATAATTTTACTCATAGTAATACTCTACGAATTTAGAAGCTATTTTGACTAATAGCCCAGAGTAATATACAATAAACCATTGTCATGTATCACCTGAAAGATTTGTTCGTATTTGAGTCTTTGAGTAAATCTTTTTTCAATATTATTTTTGAACATTTAGTACTATATTGTTGATTTTATACGTAACGAAGGCTTCTACGAATTAACAGCAAAGGCCTTGTAGGGGTGAAATTTAATATTATAATATTGTGCCTTACAAAGGGAGTGGCGAGGAGGAATAGTAATACTTGGAAGTACTTTATGGATTTAAGTGTCGTATTTTTAAGGCGACGAGACGTGACCGGCATCCTGAAAAACCATTGTTCGGTTTCAAGCAGTTCGACAGAGTTTTTCTAAGTTTCTCTTACAAAAGCGAACTCACTTATTTGAGTTACGAACACGTAATAAATTCAAAAGTAAGCTGCTAATAAAAAAAGGAAGAATGATGACGAGCCACGTCAAATTGGAATGTTAGTTTATTTAAAATCAATGCATTATATATATATTTTTAAACTTTTACTATTATAATAATTAATTAAACAAGTCACTTAGCACATTTGAAGGTGTATACAAAAAATATTAGTTCACCTAAATGCTACCATTTCAGGTCTTTACACATGTCAAGCAATATGTAAAAGGGAACACTGTATGAGATAAAATACAAAATAAACATGTTTTCTCGTCATGTTGGCGTTCAATATAGCTACCGATTTGTCTTAATAAAAATAAGTCGGTGCTCAAATAGCGATACCACATAATGGCCGTAATTTTGTTAATAAAATATTAATATTGAAGCTTAAACCGACCATTACAAAAAAGCGACGCGGTCACAATCCGAAAAGAAATAATAAATTCAAAGGCGGCGCCTAATAAAAAGACAAAGAATGTAGCTTTCCGTTCGTTGATTAAGTGGTTTTCATAAATAAAAGTACTCGGGATTAATGTACGTACAATTATTATTATACGCGAACCCAACTGCAACTTACGCGCGATGCTTATAGCGTTTTAATTTCACTGAACAAGTTATAATGTGTTTAAATGTACAACACGAGGGAAAATTATTATTACAGAGTACGTACCTATCTCTGAGCAAAATGTACACACGTTTAGTTTGTGAACCGTGTGAAAGTACCTTTGACATGATATTTCTCACAGATGGTGTGGTTTTCTAATTACCAACGGTCAACGGTCTAAAAGCAGCCAATGTTGGCTACGTTGTTGTTATTATTAACACGAAAGATGAACAAAGTTCAAACATATATCTCTGATATGGTATAGTTTAGTTATTACTACAGAGTACAATTAGGTTTAATTAGTATACGTCGTTTAGAACGATTTAAGCGGTACATATTGTTCGTAGAAGCTCCCAAGTTATTGTTTATTATTAGTATTATTTCACAAGAACTCGTCGGAAGGATGAGTGCGTCAATGCATACTAGTTTAACTTCGATATCCAATGTATACAAATATAACAGTGAAAATTATAAAAAAAATTACAATCAGCTGGAAGTTATTCGCTGAAATAGTAAACCAGCTGCAATCGGCACTAATCTCTGTTTGATTTCAATTAACGCTCGTCGGCCCCTCTCTTTGAATAGCTCGTCATCGGTTCTCGTTCTTATAAAAGTATTAAAAACAATTTTTAAATGAAAACTATCATAAATTATAATATTTAAAAGGATAACTTTTTACAATACAAATAACGATATAAAATATAATGAACTTACATTTATATGCCCTATGCTTTATAAAACATCGATGTACGTAACAAAAGTAAAGTTAAAGAAAAAATCTGTTGACATTTTCTTAGAAAATGCAAGCAATATATAATCAAATCAAACTTGAGAAATAAAATACGTAAAAGTTTTTATTACCTATCTTAAATTGAATGACCTAGCGTCTAAATCCAATTTAGTTCCCTTAATTGAATTTCGAAGGTTAGATCAAGGAACTTTTGGCGGAACGATACTAGGGGGAAAAGGGATTGTAAGAAATAATTCTCACTCACTCGGTAATATGATTAAAAAAGCGGCTACGTAGGGCTGTCGTGATTATTTTTTTAATTATTAGCTATAATAAAAGTTACGTACTTTTTGAACTGGAACACAACAACGCTGATAAGAACTGACGCTATTAAATAAAAACAAATTTAGCGAAGTCGCTTCTGCTAAGTTAAACTGACGTAAATATATTTCAAGGTCCCTTTCCGTGAACAAATCGAATACAATCACAGCTTCCTAAGCGACGGATATTTGCCACAGATGTAATTTTGCTATTGCATATAGGGTTTTTTTATATATATACAACTTTAAAACGACGAAAAATCCACATAAGTAATGTTAATGGTCATGATTTCGTTTAAAATATGATTAATATTTGTATTTAAAAACAATTTCGTGCATATAAGGTGGATTAACCATTGGCTTATCACATTTTAAAATAGTACAGATTTCAAAATAGCCCCCTATACTCGGGTACAAACTTTATGGTGTATTACGTAGAAAACATTACGAAATATTTGCTCAGTAAATTACACAATAGCGGAATATTAAATTAATTGATAAATAAAACCGCTACACACGTTGATATTTAGTATAAGTTAATTTAAATTTTACGCTCAAAGTGTATTTAATTATAATATGATTACGCCGTTGCATTAATTGCTCTTTTAGAGATAGTTTACGTACCGAGTTTGGAAATGTGCTAATGTTTAAATGCATTGTGTGATAAATTTGTTAAAATTAAGTTTTAAATAGAGACAATACTTTTAAATGAAGATTTGATTTCGATGTCATACGAGTACATGTTTTAAGAAAAGAAATTAAATTATTTTACTAGAAATTGGTTACATATTGTATAATCGGAATTAATTATCGGAGAAACGTGGAAAGGTGCCATCCAAAAACATTAAGTATTAGATCAAACAACTATGCATAGTTATCCTGACAAAAACTATATGGTTATTTCAGAAAATTTTGGTTTATAAATATGCTAAAAATGTATACAGCGTAGAATCTTATCAAGATATATTACGAAATTTGTATAGCTTAATCGACTGGCTATTAATATTAATCATAGCGTCGGACTTGTAGTAAAATATATTCTGGTTCATTTAATACAGACATATAATAATAACTCCACCTCTTGCGTGAATTGGAAACTCAAAATGTTTAAGCGAATCAAAATTAGTTTTATAATATTACCCCTTGTATAAATAATGTAGGATCAATGTAGGGTCGATGTTCCTACGTAGTGCAAACAAAATTCTCAAAGTGCTGCTTTGTTCGGAAACGGTATTGTAAACAAAACGTAGACTTAATTGAGATAATGTAAACAAAGAATTTCCATTCGTACCGGAACTGTGCGCTGCATTGGCTAGTATTTGTATGTTTATATAGGCTTAATTTCGTTGTTTATGGATCTAAAAGAGGAACAAACTATGCGGTCGTTGCGCAAATTAATTATTCTTTCTTTGTACCGACTTTAATTAAAATTATATTTTATTATTATTACGGTCTAGCTCGTTGGTGTGGTGCTCTGTGAATCTGAATGATAAACCGGGGCTCGCGAGTTCGATTCCCAGCCGGAACAAATATTTGACTAATGAGCACAAGCATTTGTTCTGTGCCTGTATGAAAAAAAATCTACATAGGTATGTAGGTATATATGTAGTCTATGAGTCCTTTGGTTAATATAACCAGGGCACTGCTTGATCACCTAACTTGGGATCCGTTGGTCATGTGTGGAGATGGCCCATTATATTTATTTATTATTATCCATTATCATAATGTTTATGAACTGGTCAACAATACCAACACATTCAAAATAACCCAAAATGACCTAAATAGTGGTCCTGGTTAGAAGTCACTTATATGAAAATACTGATATGAAAATGTTTCTTCTATAAAATATTGTAGCATAAATCTGCAGCGATACTGTATTAGTAACATTAACTGTATTGTAACACTTGTGTACCTAAAAACAATACTATATCAAGCTCAGCCGAGTTAAGCAACTGAATTACGTTGCGCGATCTCTTGTTACAAGAGCGAAAGAACTACTCAACTCAGACGTGACTCTCTTATTTGGACTGCACTATTTATTAAGTGCTCACCCAATTTTCTATAACTATGTATTAGTGTGTTCCTTTAGCTTGGACACTTTCATTTAGTTATTATTTTAGTGCTATGCAAAATGGTCACAGTTTCCTTTTGTACATATTGCAAATTAAGTTAAATTTGAATACATAAAAGCTACTACTGCCTTTTTTTAATAAGGTATTTTTTATTCCTTTTTTATAAGTAAAAGAAACCGTTCAGTATTTAATTTTTGGTTCAATCTACTGTGATATATTAAACGGGGTTAGAATACTCGTAGCACCACTGTAATATTTTACTAGCAACATAAAGTAATATTTTAAATTTTGATTGTACGCCATCAATAAGCAATCAATTCAATAATAAATGTGGTGCGATGCATTTTTACTTAACTTGTTTAAAAAATATTTTTTTTACGCCTTGCAATAAATTCATAATAGTCCATTTAAAAGCCGTAACGTTAAATCCTGTAGAAAATGTTTATTACCTGAAATAAGGTTTATTACCTTAAATGGAAGGGTCAAGTAGGGATCATGGTGAAATGGATGTGAAGGGCCAAAGTGAGGGTCCGTAATAGTTAAACAACAAGTGGATAAAATACAAGCTACAAACTGTTGATGACAAAGGATTTTATTCAGTAGAGAATCAAATTTTACAACAGCAATCAGTATCCATTATTCTTTACTTCACAGATTGTTTATAATCTAAAATTGCATGTGTACGAACGTTTGAGAAAACTTTCCAAATGCAACAAACATTTATAATTTTCAAAACATCTGAATATTCCTCGCTTGGTTAATTTCGCCTGAACAACAAGAGGTGGATTTATGGCAAAACAATACCTTTTACAATTACGGGGGCAGCGATGCGATCGCTTATCGTTTATCGCAAGCGATGTGACATGCCCAGTAGCTAAGGCAGTTATCTAGAATGTTCACAACGCTTACCTACATCGTACGTACGTTTGAGTTCATTAGTCTGATATCATTCCAAGGATTCGACTTTCAAACGGTCTATTACAAGTTTACTTATTAGAACTTCCTGTGTTACAACTTGACGTCGTGGGCAGGGCGGTAAGAAAATGCGACTGCTGGTCAGAAAATGTGTCCGAATCTGTATCATACCTTAGATTATTTATTATGTACACTTTCATAAATTATCGTTTTTCTAGGCAAAGACAAGATTATTTAATATAACCATTTAGAAAATAACATTTTATAAATAAAAAATTGGATTAAATTGGATTTAGAGAGGGATCCGGTATCACGACTTTAAGGACAATTTATATAAACATTCAGTAATATGCATATTTAAATCATTCTAAAATGCTTGAACTGAAGGTATCAGCGATGTAATGTTAATGTGAATTTTGAATGGCAGTGTCTCCTATCCTTTCATATTTTTTATATGAGATGAGAATGATTTCAGACCGAATATATATCCGGAATGAGAATACACCAGCCGCCCGTCTGCCCGATGTCTGTGGAGTTAATTGAAATCAAACACAGTTAGTTATCCGGACTGTTTTAAAAATATCTGCATTTCTTACTGAATATTTCATTTCGAGATCGATTAGCAGACGCGTTAAGTATGGAATTAGGGGCAGCTATAGTTGTTTAGAAGTAACTCAATTTTAAATTAGTGTACAAAGTAATATAATAACTGTTTAGTGTTGGAAAGTGTACGTTTTTTGAGTTAGTTGAAATATATATATACAGATTATGTAAGATTGTAATATTGACGGCACTTGGTGCTCTCTGCCTACCCCGCCTAACTGGCGTGACGGTTATTTAGATATAAGATTGAAGTGATTGTATGGATGTTAGTATAATTAATGTCACTGTCTTCATAATATAATATACATATATTTAAATATTTCTTGAAATATTATACTTTGATTTCATTGTCCTGACCAGGTAACAATGTTGACAGCTGTTATGACTTCAGGTTTTGAGTACTTATCTTGTTTCTGTTTATAGCACCAAATATGTATAAAGATACGTCTAGTGCATGACTGAGTGTTTGAAGCGCCATTCATTTCATGGATTTTATAGTTATACTTTTAAACCATTTTGTAAGAAATCCTTGTTGATATTTTAATTGTTAAATAAGGTGTTCATTCGACTGAAATTTTTGCTGCATTTTATGTAAAACTACCGTTTTAAATGAAACAAAAATATTGTCAAGAGAAAAATGATAACGATTAAATATGTTCGCTGAATCAAATACATAATTTCAATAAAAAATACATAATTTCTGTCTCTGCTATTCCTGTGATGGTAAAAGTATATAGTAGGCGAATACTCAAATTTAGCTGTGTATATACATAAATTAATACTAACATTTTATTCACAAAATTACATTTTATTCACAAATTTCTTTTATTGTATTACTATTAGTGTACTTATGATAATAGATATAGTAACTGAAATGGAATGAAACCTTCGAAAACGTTAAAACAAGAGGGGTTTAAAAGCTCGCAAACTACATTTCCCTGTAAAGAGTAGATAGAAGATAGTATTCCGAGTTCACCAGTAGTTTCTGCAACTCAACGAAGTGCAAACAACAAGCATAATCTACATGCACTGCGCATGTATCATATAAACGGTGAGGGGAGTTCAGCGAACATATTAAATCGTTAAGTGTTTTGATAAACACAGACACAGGGGTTTGGCGATGGCCGATGATGTGATTCGAAAGGGAATTCGGAAAATCATTGACGCTCGGGGAAGCACGTACGATGATTCGATGCAGGCTGGGGTGCGGGTCGTATGGCCAGTGGTTATCAGTTACAGGCTTATGGTGTGTCAATGTTTGCTAATGATTTAAGTTTTATGAGTACGTAAGCTCAATTCAATTTGATAATTGGTAATCGTCAATTTACTCACGTCACGTATATACAACTTTATATACAAATTAACTAGGTAACTAGTAAGTATTATGACGATATGGCAGTGGAACATATTAAATTTGTAAAATATGAAATTGTTAGAGAAATATTGTTGTTTGAATATAGCTTAATCTAGACATGACTGGTTTTCCGCTGAGTTCTTATGAGAGTCTTTATCATAACTTTCAGTCTCATTAATCATTGCTGTGAGAGTATTCGTCATTCCGATGGAAATCGAAGCAAACCAATTTCCAACTGAATATTTCTAAAATAGTGTCGCAACAAACGACAGATTTCATTTAATTAAATATATGAATGCTGATAACAGATAAAAGGAACAACGGGACGAGATATCAGGGCGTCGTTCTATAAACATCCCGATATTTTAATGACAAATTAAAACTGTCCGTCCGATGGGTAGCATGTCCCGAACGTATACCGAATGTTCTCGAATTAGCCATCAGGATCGACGGCGACAAAGAGCTCGGGAGCTTATCTGCCGGATTTAGATGAACTCAACCCTCGACGATACAAAATAATAGCCGGCTCGATAGCGTCATTGTTTGAGCATGAAATTAAAATTGAACGGGGTTCACACGTGCGCACCGCCGAGATAAGGGGTTGCCTCGCGTCCACGCAATCGATTCGCATCTCGCGATGTTTGTGCACCGCGCGCCGATTTACTTAAGGGGTTTGCTCTTTTCTTTATTGGATCACTAACAAAGAGTACATACTCGTATGTACTATGTTGTATAGGTTTATTAAACTATCGATTTGTTTGCTTACAATTGTTCTGATTCTTAACGTATTATTGTTGGATTGCAGTTTGTTTTGTCAATCAGTGATCACGAACTTGAAATTTTTCGCTTTAACTTTGGAATGATAAAGAACAGTTTCTGTTCGAACAACACTGTTTGTATGTTACAATGATATTAGTAAATTCAGATACAATTTTCATTATAAAGAGTGACAAAAAAAAAGTCTTAGAAGTACAGACGAATGTTAGGATGAAATTAGATAAATTACGCACCGGGAAATGTATCGAACGGGCGCGCTCGTTCAACATGTCTGTTCTAAATTAGAGCTATTAGGGTTTCCCGTCTCCCTGCGGCCGGTCGCCGCGTCAGCTCGTTTTCGTTTATTTAGCCATTATCAAAATATAGATCGTGTGGTCAGTGCAATTTAATTTATCGAGATTGATGCGCGCGTCAATGCGTTAGTTATCCGGAGTCGGTTGCCCCGCCGGTTATATGAAGAGCTAGTTAATTTGTGATAGATGGAATTCTAGCGGCTTGTTGTGTGTACCCCAGCCGGTGCTCGTTTGTTTATTTGAAGAGGTAGTACTGGGTATGGTATGAGTGAAAAGCTAATATCGGTTATATGGTGAATGCAGAACCGACCCGTTCTATTTGTTATGGACATCAAATCTCGGATTTCTGTGTGTAATGAATATTTTGTGTTCACTGTATTGTAAATATTGTTTGGTTATTGTGTGTTTAGTCAGTTATGTCGTTTCAACGTAGTTATGGTTAATAGGTTGATTGTAAATTCTATTGCTCGCATTAGTGCGATAATGATAATAATATTTTGACACACACGTGACCTCATCCCAAATTTATTTGTACTATGGCAACTCGACAGCTTTTTAATTACACTATCAAATGTATAAATATTGTTTTTTTCATTTCATTTATTCAATAAGATTGTTCAAGCATAATTAACATATGATAGATAATGCACTAAAAACTAATTCATCGGTGATCTTTATATTTTAAAGTAAACAAAAAGGACGAACGCTATGTTGGCTATGGTAAATTGTTGTTCACTGATTGTTCTCCGAAATGCAGTTGAGCGTTTCGGATATTATTTCGTTATGACCAATATATTGCTATACCAAATGATATTGAGGGCACAAAGTAACATGTTCTAATTATGAGATCAGCGCAAATGCTGACCTTTATAACATGGGTTTAAATAAATTAGAAAACTTTGTAAACGAACTTAGAATTTCACGTCCTATCTAAACTTTTCAGTGTGGAAAGCAAATCTGAACTTCATTAAGAATGTAATTAGTAGCAAACAAACTCTTCCTCTGTTTAATTATATTAAAATTTGATTGTAACTATTTCATGCATGTGAATGTGGCTCCCGTTGCAATGCAATGTATGCATGTCCTGCATACCATTAGCATTACTGGCTGCCGGGCAAGATTACGTACGTTACAATACAAATAGCTTATGGAGAAGGCACATTTTCCCTTTAAATACCTGAACCAGCGGGTGAAATAATGAACGTCTTCCAGACCATTGGGCACCTAACTTTAACAACCTTAAGGCGACAACGACTGACTGAAATCAACGAAGTGCCCCAATCTGGCGCATACCTTAGCAGATACTTTGTTATGACTGAGTCCGATGTGATAGTTATTAATAACATTATACATTTTGATTAATAATATTTTACATTTTGTTTATTTTGGTCAATGATGCAAAAATTAATGACAGTAATTTTACATACTGTTACATAAATCGCCGACTCCATAGTGGGTTCCTACCACCAGTGAAATGTGTTTAGTAATAACGGAAGTCGATAAAACTAACAGATCGCGTCGACAGGCTTGCATGCAAACCACCCATAACGCAGACAACGCCTAATATGAAAACTTGCCCATTAAAGCGATATATTGCGAGAACTAATATAACTATGGGATCGCCGAACACGTAATTGTGTGCCTTTTCTATCAGAAATAAACATTTTTCCCGTGATTTCTTATAAAATACTAGTGTTTAACGGCAGCTTCGTTCGCAATGCGGTGTTGGGGAAACAAGAGTTTTTCTTACCACAAAAGTTTCCTACACTTTGATCGGTTAAAATCGTCTCATTAGTTTTTGTGTGACGAACGAATAAACAAACCGAGCAAAACGTAATAATAACGACCACTAAAAATATTTCATATTCTTACCGATTCTATCTTAGTTACCATTTTATTATATTCGCCGTTACGCGTTCGTTTCGATGGGCATAATTAAAAAGTTACATAGTTGATTTTTTTCTTTAATTAATTTATTTTTATAATTTCATAGCACACCATAAACAACTTTTACTAGGAAATTTTATTTGAAAGTAAACAC
>DVPR01001862.1:0-10243 GCA_018239345.1 Oxynetra stangelandi | reverse complement strand
CCAGTTGGTGATTTTTTACATAGACCGGTACATTGTGTTTCGCTGAATTTCTATTTCGTGTCTGAACCTATTTATTTCTGAATGAAGCTTTAATAAGGGACGTAATAGTCACAAATAATTTATCTCGCAGGAAAAAAAATTAAAAGTAAAATCACAAATTGATAACTCTACTTCGTAAATGTATTTCGCCGTAGAACCCCGCCGCTCCCAGATTTCCATATGAAACATTTGGTGCCGGCTGATCCGTCAGTCGCGTATTTATTTCCGCTTACATAATAAAGCCTTTCACGTTCTTCCTGACAATAGAGGATCTGAATTTTTTTATTAAAACTGGTGACTGGTCCATTTTGATATTAAATTCTTTAGGCCAAAAAAAATTCGTTGTAAAAATTATTTTGCTATGTATAGTCTACAGGGCCTGATGTTTTGTTTAGAGGAGCCACGGCTTGAAAGCGAGAAATATCTCAACTATGAATTATTATAATATTAAATAACAATCGTTGTAACAAATTGGGCACTTATTTCCATTGAATAATAATAATAATAATATCTTGGGACATCTCCACACATGACCATCTGAGTCCAAAGTAGGTACTTTAAGTTCCTACAAAGTTTGAATATTTAAGATCTGTTTATAGCTATGTTTGGAGTAGGGCTGTACCGGAATAGAAGTCGGTGAGCTAAAGTGATGATAATGAGTAGTTAGGTCGATAACTTCATCGTCATTATCATATAAGCACTAATACTATATTCCAATTACTTCCGGGATAAAGAAGATGAAATATATTTTTCGTGTTGCAATGAAAACATACGAGTATATGCATTGTACATTCACTAAAATACGTAATTAATGGTGATGATGATCATGCCACGGACATCAAAAATTTATTTAAATTTATTTAAATCAGATTTGGCTTATTTAATGGGAAATGTTTCAATATTATAGAGATAAGGTTATTTTCAATGCAATACTAACAAGATAAAACTGTGTAATTTTAAGACTGAAGATGAAAAAATACTGTATATTTTTGTATGATCTTGATAAAGGCTTACAGTAACCGGAATACATACCAATTAACAGTGCAATTGAGAACATTTTACGCATAGGAATCACAAATTACAGTTATAAATCTAGACGTTTGCTTTAGAAAGACGTGAGAAAATGTCGCATCTAAGTGCGCTGTCATTGAAATTCCAAAGAGCGTCAGGCGTCTGATCAACTATAATGCACTGACTCAGCATTCCAACATACGCATACTCCTAGCGTTGCGTTCTGTCGTCTGTCTTCACCACAAAATGAACATGTATAATAAGAAGTATAAATAAGTAATTCATATTATATTTCATTGGAACAAAGAGCGGGATGCGGCGGATTCAACGGATACATTCAAACCGGCTCCGGTTGTAATGCTGTATGCAAATTCGAGTCCGGCGTTGAATGCACGGAACTAAACTTTTCTTAGGTATAAGTGACAAGCGGTGTACTGTTATTAGATGCTCGTTCATTAATCGCATTATCTTGTACGCTGCAATTATTGCCGTAAAGAAGGATTGCACATATTTCTAAAAACGCATTCGTGTATTATTTCAGATCTTACAGTCATTATTAAAGGAAACTATTGCATAAATAAGATAAATATTCGTCTGCTAAACAGAGTTTTTATGTTGAAATTAAGTTTATTATAATCGCGAAAATTTTATGGAATTTATCAAAAAAGAGACGACATGTTTCAAGTTAGACGTGACTAGTAAATCTGTATTTTATAAGCATTGAAACTTCATTACATTTGAAAAATACTTCATTATTCTAATAAATATGACAGAACCGGCTGCTTCATAAAGCTCCACTGGGTGTCGTATTATCATCTGAGTAAAAGTCATTTTTTGAGAGACGATAATTTTATAGGAAGTTATTAAATAAATCTATTTCTTCCTCGATCGCTTTACCTTTATAGCGTGAGCCCGTCTTTCGAATAACGGATCAAGCCCAACGCCACGGGATGATTCAAGCACTATACTTGGTGTCTTCAACGATATTCGAGACAAATTCGCGCATGCCACTCTGTCGGCGCTCAGTGATTTTGGAATTTCACGTTTAGTAAAATAAAATGCTCTCCAGATAGGGTGAACCATGCTTATAAAATTTTACCAGTTGTTATAACAAGCGCGATTAACGATACAACGACTAGCCTGGCGATCCAGTGGTTCAGGAACGTGACTACTAGGCCGCAAGCTGTGACTTCGATTCCAACCCAATATACATATTTGGGCAATCAGCACGAGTAGGTATCCCGTGCTGAGTGTAAAAGTAAGTAGTGCACGTAAGTATGCACGTACTTAGAAATATAACTGCTGCTAAACTACATACTTGCATAATTCTGTAGTTTATCAGCAGTCTGGTTATCATACAAGCTTTGCCTGATTTGAACCTTGATTGCAGTACGTGAAATTGTTCGTTAATATTATTAACATGAATTATTTATCGCTCATATCAACTTCTCCCTCATGGCATCTTTTTCTTGGTAAAATCTAATTACCTTCATATTGGAGAAGAAACCGATTTATAACTTTCCTTGTAGACACCATCGTTGTAATACATGTATGAACGATAGCAGGTAGTACTTGAGCATTATTAGGGATACGATACCCAGCATCGACTACTGACCATATTGCCAAGGCTTCGAAATATCAGATACAAAAAAAACACGCTGTATTAAAAAAAAACTCCTGTTTGTCAATGTTGGTGAAGTCAACAAAACTCTAAGTAGAAAACTTTTTCCAAGAAACAAAAAAAAATTAGATCTCGGTGTAAAATATAAAGCATCTTTTGAAATATTGTTCAGGTGCCCGAAAGCACTCAGGCAAGATTAGTACGATCCTCACGCAGAATACCTTATTCCATGAGTTTTTCTTCTTGTTACTTCGGCAGCACTTTAGAGTTTAAGGGCTCAGCCAGATGGAATAAGTATACCAAGAAACTTTTCCCGTGGTTGCTAACATCGTCTTATGGGACATTTTTTTCTATTTTACAGAACAGTGTCACATTGAGGTTATATATAAGGTGTTCCTTAAAGCTAGATAATATTTTAAAAACCGTTATAACCGGTTACAGCATGGTGGTTAAAAACTTTCACGTCTTGTGTTCAAACCCTTAACATACAAAGCTATGAGCATTTTTAAAATTAACAATTCAAAGAATCATCATATGAGTTCTATGTATTTAAGACTTGTCGATAATGTTCTAGCTCATCCCTACTTAGTTTACTGAGACAATATGTTTTCACCCATCTTTATTATGAAGAAAAATCGGTGTTCAACAACGCTATGACAAAATGGTTTAAGAAATAACTAAGCACGTCTAATTTATTCAAGAAAACCAAATACTAGTCCACAATAACTGTGACAAAGAACAGGCTACAAATAGGGTTAATATTGTAGATATTCTAAGAGAATCCAGTTACAACTGTAGAATCAGTAGTTTGTAATTTTTTTTTAAATTTAAAAGCGACGTAAAGTTCATTTTTCGAAAGTACCTACTACATATATTTTTCGTATTCAAAAACATACAACTATTTCAATAAATGTCAGTTTTATCAATAGTGTTTCTTTTATTTTTATGATTAAAATGCACATTTTTGTTAAGTTATTTTAGTTCTCCTTTTTTAGTTGGTAAAGTTGCGAAGTTGCAAAACTTAATTTGAATAGACGTTTAATTAAAAAAATAGTTGCTAATAATTATGAGTTATGGGTACGAGTTCACATAGTTCGTTTTCTTTGGCGGCTATCTAATTAACTTATTATTTTGTTGTGTTCAATTCCTCGAAAGGACGCTGGCTGCAACTACTGAATAGTTTTGGTTTGGAGATGAGCATTTCTTGTAAAATAAAATGTTCATTTTAATGAGGTGATTAAAATAGAAAATATTGAAATTTACACAAATAAATATATACACAAGGATTTTACAAGCTTTCCGAGCCACCTTATTTTAATGTCTGCATTAATACTATTAACAATGCCGCTTTTATTTATTGAAAAGTTACACCGATATTAAGAAATTCTCTAATATACATATATACGACAAAAGAAACCATTACAATGAAGAAAAAAACATTGCTTTCTCATCATTGTAGTGAAAATTTCTTTATTTATCTTTATGCTGAACGGTGTCTTAAGATAGTTTACTCCTAATCAATATTACTTTGATTTAGAGCATAGAATCTTATTTCCCTTCCCAGTAAATTGAACACTGATTATTATTCATCATCATCATTTGTATGATTATAATTAAGTATATATTGTTTGCATCCATTCGCTTAATTAAATGTTTACCCTGTCGTTTCGGCGGTTGCACCCGTACTATTATATGGTTTACGACTAAATCCTCACGTCTATCAATGCAGTCAGTACACAGAGGAGTAATGCTACGGAATATGTAGATTCTGTAGTCACTGAATAGCAATGCGGGAGTGCCGCATCGGGTTGCAAATTGTGATACTATACTGAGTACAGCTTTCGGTCCAACTCCGTTCCTTTAGCATCTCTAGAGGATTCGGTTTACTTAAGCAATGAGAAACAACGATTTTAAGGACTTATGATAACATATTAATGCGTATTGAGGTACTAAATTATAGCCTTAATCTTCTTCCTTGCGAGAAAATTAATAGAGAAAAGGACATGAGACTTGGATCGTTACGCAATCTCAGAAATGGGAGAAACTGGTAGGACATGACCTTATTATGTTTTTATTATTTACTTTTTTAATTATTAACTTGCATAAAAAAAAAAATTATTCGCTTTTTAAATTGTTCACTTTTTTTAAAAATAAACAGTTGGAATCGATGTATATAATTGTCTTGAAATAGACTAACACTCTCTGGCCCCCTGTCTTTTGATTGGCCCGTAGGTGGAGTGGTTAAATAAGCTGATGGCTGACCTGGGGTCCGTGGTTTCGATTCCCGCCCAAGACAAATATTTGTGTAACGAGCAGAAGTCTTTGCTTTATGTCTAATTGTAAACAAATATCTATATATTGATGTACATATATATGTATGTATATCTATCAGCCGTCTGGCTACCACCAAATCAGATACTGCTTAAGTTCCTTCTTTGGAATCAGATGGTTGTGTGTGGAAATGTCCCAATATGTATATGTTTATTACTGTGGACATACGTGGACATGTGTGTCTGATCTGTGCGGGTGGCACTTACACAAATTCTAGTCTCATACTTTTACATAGTATGTAATAATTTTATATGAATAACATTCGTTACGCCCTAATTTTCTGTATACCCTCAGAAAGTAATAATGTTACTAAAATGATTTTGTGTCTAAATTGCTATTTTTCAACCTAAACCACGTTTGTGAGGAGTACATATTATATTATTATTATAAATTTTTGGATGTGTCCTAGATTTACGAGATCACATTAACTTCGCGTCTGCGAGCTTACAATGTTTATTACTTTAGTATGGTCGTACTCTTTTTAGGCCTGAATTTTTTTATTCAAATATGAACCAGCAAAGCGAAAGTCGCAGTTTATTAAGACTATTTCGCTTCTACGACTTCGTTTGTACGTGAAGTTCATAAGATGCTTATCATTAATTTAATTTTTCTAACCAGCTCCCAAATCGCATCCAATATTTACAGTACTGCTACTGCATCCCACAAACCTCAAACGAACTTTATCTTTCATATCATTCATGTATGATTGCCTTTAATATAAATATATAAAATTAGTCGCCATCATCAACACTTATCTCGATTCAGTGTTGGAATTTCCTTTAAAGTAGGAAGGATTAAAACTATATTCTGGTCTGGGATGCTGACACGATGCGTGTTGCCTGATTTCATACAACTTACTAAAGTTACGTAAACTATATAGTTTGTAAGTTTCGTAACGATGTTTTTCTTCAACGCGAGTAACATTTAAGTTTAAAAAGCACACTGCTTTTTGAAGATCCTCATCCCTTCGATACCCAGACCTTCGGACATGAAAGCAGAAATTGTAACAACTCAGCGACTATTGCATATTCATAAAATTGAATACACTAATTCATGGTTTTCCTAAAGTTCCTTTTTACTAATGCCCGTAGCAATGCCACATTGAACATTTTTAAAAAATACCGAAGTTGCTCTAATCTTTAATAGTTGTATAATAAAACTATTAGTTACACTTCGTTTCTTAATTGCTCTACTATTCTATTCTGCTTGGAATGAAGAATTATCGTGCTATACATATGTGTGTATATCTATACTAAATTTATTAAGTGCACTCGTGCAGACTGAAGAATTAACAACTCGACCAACTCCTCTCGATATCTCACAGAAGATGGAATTTATAAATTCCAGCCAGATGAGACATAAAATAAGCAATGAAATGAGACGCCTCAAATTGGTATTCAGAAATTCTAACGATGGCTCGAAGCGTTGAGGACGATTCTTTGTCAGCATAGCACAGGAATTGTAACCGCTACAGGTCAAATGGTCGTATGTCAAATTGTTCCATTATATTACTATAGGTTTTATATACTCGTATGTATAATATTCACATAAATAATTGTCTGCCATGGCTATTCTACTGCAACGATCGTTTTAGTTATATTCAAAACAATGAATGTTGAAAAATCGTTTATTTTGATTGATGTTTTGTTTACATAGATTTATAAATATACATCTCTGCTGACGCTAAAGAGGCATTGCGCTAGCACGTCGAATACGTCATTGGATTTAGAGATAACTAATGTAATTATTTGGTTCACTAAACCATCAGAAGCTGGTAGATAGTGGTAACGCAATATTGATTCAATGCCTAATTAGAATGCTCCTCCACGAGCGTAGTAGCTATTTGTCTCGCTACTACTGATATAGGTATATCAGATGAGAAACAACTCTTTAGTACTTATAATAGAAAATAGAATCGCTTGTAGCACTGATGTAATAGCAAATCGTAAGGATCTGTGAAGTTAAGCAATGCTAGCATGAGACCCTGCTCTCTTCGTGTTACAGATATCGCGCTAAGTCGCCACTTGATTCCGGATGTTGTCACTTGATAATCATCGCTAAGCCATGTCTGAAATGGTAAGACCCTCACACGAAACGTCGGCAACTGCTGCAGCATGAAATGCTGCGTAACAGATATGCCAAGCAAAGTTAGTATTAACGAATAATACCAATCAAAATGAACAGCTGTTTACTATTTTTACAATCGTAGTTTCTATTACACGTACAATGTATACATCAATATTAATGTTACCAATACGAAAGTAATATCTAACTGACTGCGTTGATTTCAATTCGATTCGATTCAATATTTTTTTTGCGAAAAATAAATAGTCTAGAACACTAGTCATAAATAAATATATCATGCGAATTTCATTAAGCGCTAAAAAAGAAAAATTAAGTTCGGTTCGTTCGGTATTTGCGTTGTAACATAATTTGTAGGCGCCGCATCGCCCCAGGTCTTCTTGTATTTACGAGTGTGCAGGACCGATTAATAAAACTCACATTATAGATTTCAAAATACCGCAATGTTAGGAACAGATTTGTGTGTAATAATTGGGTAGTCGTTACATTCATACGTTCATTGCAGAGAAAATCTAATAAGTTATGCTATACCTTTGTAAATATATTGGAATCCAACTAATCATTTGAGCGATTTTGACGTAAATACTTTAAGGAGAGACCGATATGTTTCCACATTTATAATATTTCTATACTTAAGTCAAATACCAAATTTTTCTTACGAAATAACTGGCGGGACTACAATAAATAATTTTCAAATTATCTCACATTGAATTATCAGTTCAAAGAACTCCTTAGATAGTCATAAATAAATCGTAATGCATTGAAATTTATGAAATATCATTATAAATCTTGAGACACAAAATTCCTCTTGGGACAATAGCCCAAGTTGTTTCCTTCTAAAAGTTTTGATGACGAGCCCTGTGTCCCCTAGCTGATTTAATTACCATTTTTAGTTCAAAATTCTGGTCACATCACGTCAAACTATAAGTACAAATTCTTCAAAATCTTTTGTTTATTTGTAAACATTTTTTCTGCCATCCGAATTAAATTATCTGACTAAAAATAGTTAACAAAACAAACACGGACTCCGATTACTTTTTGAAATATTGATTGACAATTATTATAATCATAATTATTCGTAAATACTACTTTTTAATATTTAGTATACATTTGAAATAGTACGAATATAGACATATAAAAATATTCATGCACTCATGATGAATAATTTCGGTTAAGCGTGACATCGCAGTAGACAGAGTTATTCTCGCATTAGCAATACTGGTATGGATATTATATGTAACAAGTTTATTTCGGAGAAAATTGGAGAACACCATAGGTCGTACAGAAACAAATAAATGTATGTGGATTGATTATTTATTCACAGCGGGTCCCAACTTTTCGGTCGACGGCCTTGCACTGTTTGACTATCGAATATTATATAAGGTTATTGGAAACCGGGTAATAGGTATCAGTATATTTTTTCCTTTAGATTTTTCGTTTTGAATATATACATTTTTAAACATTTACAAACGCCTACGGCAATATATAACAAACGCTCCTCTTGTTTAGGATTTTTATAGTCTCAAATAAAAGCATTAATGAATAAATTCATAAACGTTACAAGCATTTGATTGTTCTATTTTACTCTGTTTGTCTCTCTTTTTCTTTCTTCGCATCGAAAACAAAAAGTCGTTTCGTTTCATAAGGTTTTAAAGAATAAAGACTGAATACAATTATTTTCCCTTCATTGCTATTGACCTCCGAGTACTTACATTTAATCTGTAAAAGAAAAGGCTCTAAGAAGGCTTTGGCCCAAGAAAATTTGATTGTAAATATAATCGTATTAGTAGCCTTGGCTCGGAGTTCAATTATGTGTTAAACTCTTATGTACCTACTTGAATGTACTTATCATATATACATATGCGATAAATGTATGTGTATATTATACATTTGTACCATAAATACATTTATTCATATAAGCGTCAAGTACTTCTTTTTCTTATTAAATAGCAGTGATAACTTAGCGGTTTAGAATTCAGCTCTCAAACCAAATACCCTGGGTTCGATACACGGCGTATGTTTGAACAATAAAAAACATTTGCTGTAACGCTGAAGGAAAACATCGCGAGGAGAACTAAGCACTTTAGAAAGATGAAAGATTTCCAAGATGTGTGAAGTCTGCTCACCCGCACTTGGCCGTCGCGATGACTATGGCCTAATCCTTCCTATTCTGATAGGAGGCTCGTGTCGAACTATGGACCAATTAAAGAGTCGATAATGATGATGGCTTCTCTTTCTGTCCGTCTGTCTGATGTTGATAAGTATCGTGTGGACATTTCTGAAGGTCGTGTCTTCTTTGAAAATACCGTATGGATTTTTTTTATTTAATTGTCTAATTTTAGATCAACTTTGTCAAATTTGGTACTACAGTACTTTTATATTTTGTTCTAAGCGACCATAGCAGAAATTGAAGAACTAAAATTATAACAACATCGGGTGCTATTGACTCTCAGTTCAGTCAGCCACTCAACATAATGGCAAGTTAAAACGTTCAGACGAAGCAGCACGTCTTGGACGTTATTATTAAAACTCGTCAAAGACCTTTAAAATGCCTTGAAAACATACTACAGGGGGCTTAACACATAGTTGGTATCTCTTGCAACCTACTCAGAAGTTGCTAGTGTAACAGCGGAGAACGCATACCCCGCTGGCACACCACACCACAATGGCGCTCAGAGAACTACACCCGGCAGTAACTTATAAAAAGGATTAAGAGCCTTGTAATAATTTTTTAATATTGCTCTCAACATACCTTTGCCTACTACCTTTATACTTCTAAACTAGTTCTTAAACTCCGTAACTTTAATCGGTGCTTTAACTTCATAAGTTGTTTCTTACTCCGTCTTGTTACAACTTACCTTTATATACCTAGTAATTTTAATATAAGATGATCATATCAAGCATTTTAGTTATTTATAGCTACATAAATTATGGAAACTACTTTAGATACATCCTTTTAGCGCATCATCTTTCTTATTCAAAAAAATGTCAACAAACCTTAACAGTTATGAAATTAATTAAGGAAATTTTATTGCTACATTTTAAACTAGTTCTGACCTCTGGCTTTGTTCGCAGTCCCGTGAAAATATAAAAAATATAATAATGTTTTCCGTCGTAAAATTATCCAATATCTTAACCTCGAAATCTAATCTGTGGCTC
>DVPR01001861.1:0-10244 GCA_018239345.1 Oxynetra stangelandi | reverse complement strand
GCGGTACGCTCTCGGTCCAGAATTGCAGCCTGATGGACTGGCAGGGTCGCGACGAGCACGCTTCTGGCACTGACCCCAATTGTTATTCATAGTATATTTAAATACAACTTGCATATCTATGGATACGGAGATCACCTAAGATTTGGTGACTTGTCTGTCTCTGTCCATTTTCTACTACTGTTGATTGAAATTATTGTTCGTAACTGTATCATTTAAAAAATATGTCATTATCTATGAATATCTAGCTCTAATAAAACCATGAATATGTTACCATGGTGATCAGAATGGAAACAAAACTATTGCAATTTCGCCGTCAACTGTCTAATATTTTTAAGGTAAACTTTTTTTTAAATTTTTTTTTTATAAAAAAAAAAATTATTTTTTTTACTTTTTACAACTGGGGTCAATTTTAATAAATATTTTTTAGAAATAAAACAAATCAGAACTTGTTGTCGTTTAAATTATGTTTATTTCATGATTAATTACTTTACTTTCAGGGATTCATCGAGAGAAGCTCTATTGGAACATGTTCGGGAGCATTCAAAACGCCCAATTGTGGATGAACCAAAACCATATCCGAATTCTTCTAAAAGACCTGATAACGCCCCAGATCCTGCAGATTTGGCCTATCGTTGTGGACATTGCAATCAACTCTCGAACTGGAAGCATGTTATACAAGTAAGTTGTTTTAGTTTGTATTTCATTGCAAAGTTTAGAACTATGGGTAGAGTGCAAGTATTTAACGCGGTCGATATCGAGCAACTGTCAGTCGACTTCTGTTCATGCTTATTATGGTCACCAGGCGGCGCTGTTTCAATTCCAATCAAATTTTAGTTTACGTTAACACGATCGTCTCGGTAAATAAACTCGCGCACTCGGCACACTGTATTAAACGATTAAACTTAGTGATTAAATATATTTTTATGGCTGTGACTATGGCTTTAAACCTACTTAATCTGAGAGTAAACCCCAGAGTAATACTGAAATCATAAAAGAATTAATGACTTCTTGTTATATAATTTCAAACTATTGTACGATTTTAATTTTTAGCTTTCGTGATGGTGGTGATAATAAATGCTCATTATATTATTCTGTTTCAGAGACATTGTCGACTGAAGCACGACGGTATTATTAAAGTGGTCACTACTATGAAGCCCAAACCAGTACCAATATTGCATGAAATAATCGGAGATACATGCACAAAGTGTCCCTTTAAATCTGCGGATAAAAATGTATTTATAGCGCATTTACAACAACACCAGCCCTCACCGCTATCTATATTTAAATGTTACTTTTGTCCATTTTTTGTTAAGGACGAACACGAATTGGTCCAGCATTTAGCTTTACATGGCATTGATGACCCGGAAGACTATATCGCAAAAGCTATGGGATGTAAATCTCCGTTACCAGAAACTGTTACATATAATAATCCAATGTTCTCCAAACGGCACAAATGCTCTGAATGTCCATATGAGACGAACAGCAAATCCCAATATATGTATCATGAACAATTTCATCGTCTTCCAGCTGATACTCCTTACAAATGTCAAGAATGTAATTATAGTGTATCTAAAAGACATCTTCTTCATCAGCACATGAGGGTTCATGGGATTTTAGCAAAAAAAAATGATATGGAAATTGAATTAGAAGCAGAGTCCTCATCGCCAAATTCTGGCGAGTCGAAACCAGATAATTTAACTCTAGTAGATGAAATACCATATGTATGGGTATCGGCTAAAAATGAATTCCATAAAATGTACAAATGTCGTTACTGTTCCTATGTTAATTCACAAAAATGTAAAATACCTAATCATGAGAAAATCCACTGTGTTGTATTTGAGAACAGCGATGATACAATTTATAAATGTTTAGAATGTAAATTTATTTGCGATAACAAAGCAAGGTTGACAGAACATTCGAAAACACACAGTGCAATATACGGACGGATTTTCTGTCCAGTTGAGCCTGATATACCGAATGACGAACAAATAGCAAAATTACGGGTTGTAATAGAAACAGAAAAGATAAACATTTCAGATGAGTCGCCAAAGGAAGAGGGTACTGGAAATGAACTTGTAGAAACGAAAATTTTAAGATTTTGCCAAAAATGTCCAGCTAGATTCTTTTTAGACAGTGAATTAAAGTTACATGACAAATTTCATGATTTAACATTCGCAAATAAATGTAAAAGATGTGAATTCTCAGTGCCGAATGAATCTGCTTTGACTTCTCACACGGTTGTCCATTCTGACGAATATCGTACAAAATCAAAGATGTTGAAATTCATACACATTATTGATTTAGCTCACAAAGAACCACGTATGGAATCTGTTCAGTGTCCAACAACATCTGAAATAAGTTGGATAGTTACAAACCCCGGTAGAAACTTCTTCGAATTAAACAATAAAAAGAATTCCGATACTAAACACATGCCTAAACAATATTTTTGTAAGGAATGTCCTGCAAAGTTCTTCAAAAATTCCGCTCTCAGTTATCACCAGGGATTACACGGAAGTGATGCAGAAAACAAATGTAAGAAATGTAGTTACGCTGTTAAGAATATTGGAAACTTAGCTAAACATGAGTTATTACATGAAACTGAAGGAAAACAATCCACATGCGATTATGAATCTGGCGAGGACCTTGATTACAAAAATATACCATTATCTGGAACAGACTTATTTCAAAGAAAAACTGAAGCACAAAAAAGAGTTTTAACTGATAAGGATAAATTAGTGAAACCTAACGATCATTTTCCGCCAGTGCTTCAGGCTGATCCACAATTTGGTTACTTAATGCACGGAAATCCAGAATTTATATATCCTACATATCTTAAGAATGGAAGGCAAAAAGAGAAGCGCTATAAATGTCATAAATGTCCTTCGGCTTTTGAGAAAAGAGAACAATATAAAATTCACTTATCTCTGCACGGTTCCAAGCAACGCTATAAATGTGAACTTTGTGATTATTCTGTAAAGTACTATGCCAATTATGTTCAACACATGAGAAAACACCAAATGAATGACGAAGCTCAAGCTGAAAGAAAAAAGGGTAGCAACGGTTATGCGGAATCGGAATTTGAAAATCAAGAAAACAAGCAGGATGATGTTGGTGATAACATAAAATTAGCCATTAAAACAATGCCCAGAAGACTACCAAAAACCGATTTTCAACAATTTTCAATAAGTGATCAACAAACACTTCGCCTTCTTCAACGACGGCATTCTATAAATAACACAGGAAAAGAAAATGGGGCAGCCGATACGTCACCCACGAAAGATCGTAAGCTACACATGTGCTTACTATGTCCATACACTAACCAGCGACAAGATGCTCTTAGTAACCATTACAGAAGGCATGATGAATGTGATAATCTTAATTCAGTGCATCATAAGTGTTCTTATTGTGATTTGGTCGTAATTCAGTCGCACTTCTTGCGGGAACATTTGAAAACGCACTTTACTTATCAAAAGAATCTTACACCTGAATGTTTTGTAGCTAATGAGGATGTAAGTTTTACGATTACGAAAATGGAAGAAGACAATAATGTGTCTAGTGATCTCAAATTAGATGTGCACAATAAACATAAGGAATGCAGCGAAGACAAGATATTTGTAAAAATTAAATCAGGTAAAATTGTTGTAGAGTAAATTCATAATGAGAATGATCAGTTTGTATAATTTACGATAAATAGGTACTTAAGTAATTTAAAAAAGATGAGTATGGTAAATTAGAGCCCTAGTGTGAGCCAAAAAGAGAAAATATTGATATGCACCAAAGTAGAGCTTGCCATATTAGATAATAGAATTCCTGGCCATTTTCGGTATAAATATAATATATTATTGTCACACATACTAAGATTATGCCGTGTCTGGGCTAGTATGGGAATGGAACAAGGACGGTTGCTGATTTGCTGAAGTATTGAATATAACCGCGGATTTATGTATATAGGTTTTGTAAAAAAAATATTACCAGTGTTAAAAATTTTATGAATTTATGTAATAATAAAAATTGTTACAACCTAGTTAAAATCCATGTGTAAACATATATTTCTATTTTTAGTCAGCAAGCTAGCTAGTTTTATTTGTCTCTCCAACATTGCAAAATGAGGCCAAATATCACTCAGCCCAAAGTTACCATTGCAATATTTCAACTTAATAATATCTACATTTTATATTACATTTACTTGCACGTTTTTGGCAGATTCATTTCCAATTAGACATTTTAAATACTACACACTTATTTTTTTATTATGTATAAAATGGGTATGATCAACATGGTGATTTTTTAAAGTGACCTACAAGCTTTGCAATATTCTATATTTAGAATTTGTTATTAAAACCATTTTTATATAAGCAGTTTTATTTTACTTTTACTATAAGTGGATATTATGATTATACTAATATAAGTTCAAGTTAGTCTAGTTCAAAAACAGTATTGACGTCAAAAAAATTCAGGGCAATATATTATTATTTTTAATAAAATTTTGTAAATAATGAGGTGAATTTGAAACTTTGACTGGGCATATAAATTATGTATCTTTTTCTGTGTTGTTAAGTGGTTTTAGTTTGCTTGCAATTGTGAAATAAATTCATTTATTGTCTGAAAACTGTACCTAACTTATTTCCTTGTGGAAAATAATTTCTCTAAAGGAATATTTTATTATTTTTGTCCTATAGGGCACATTCCTGTTGAATTAGAAGATAATTGATAAAAATACAAGTATAGTAAAAAAAATCGAATTTTATTCACCTCCGTTTTCCAATCAAACCTATACATTATAAATATTAAGTGGTACCCTTCTATATTTGCAGATTATTAAATAAAACTTTTCAATCTCACTTAAGCAGATTAATTTATTAATGGTTAAAACTAAGATTTCCTTATCTACTAATATGATTCCATAAGGTTGATGCAATAGAATAGGACAAAATATCATAATTCATCAATGTGTGGTATAACTCTTGATACATTCACTGTATCATAATGAAAAGCCATATAAACATACGAGCACTCATTGGCAAATAGGACTGCCAATAATCTTAGCATAATCCAAAGATAATATAAAAAATTAAGAGGACTTATAGCATAGTCAAATCACTCGGTCAGTGCTCAGTAAATATGTCATTAAACTTAGCATGCAGTTAACTCCATACATGCATATGATACACAGGTATATATTAGATTGGTTTAATGAGTGATCAATATGCCTGATGTTGCTCATATGTGTACAAAAAGGCTTCAAAGATACACAGTTTACTATGATAATTTGAAAGCAGTTTCAACAGAACTTCCAACGGTTGCCGCACTCATTACAGAGCACAAAAGTGGTCATGGGCTCATCAGAGCTCCTTGTCTGTAATTGGTTATAAGTGCAGTTCTTCTTTTTGCATTTGCCGCACTTGAGCATGTCAGTTTTAGTACCCTGTACAGTTGCGAGTTGAGCGTCGTCTATAGCTTCCTTAATGAATTTCTCCCTCAGTTTCTTCATTTCATCGCTGGCCATTTCTTCCGGTGTCATTTTTGCAAGCCGCGATGCTGCTATCACTCCATTCAGAAAATTGGTGCGCAATGTAGGATTTTTAGGGTCCTTTAAGTTTGCTACTCGAGATCTAACCCTATTCCTATATCTCATATCTGTATTTTTTAATTCAGCATAAATGCACTCTTCTAACTCTTCGACCAGCTCCTCAGGAGATGCACAAGCATTGGCAGATTCACCATCCGACTTTAACGCCTGCAAAAGAAGCTCACGACATTTCAGCCGAATAGCATCAGTAGTATTAGGAGGCGGGAAAGATGCCTGAAACTTTTTATCCTTCTCCTTGTCATCTTTTCTCTCTTTATCTTTTGAGGAATCTTTTTTGGGTTTTGATGAGCCACTTTCCTTTGATGGTGTAGTAGGAGCTGAGAGGAATTTCTTCCAGTTTTTAATTAAAGTTTTGCACAAAGATATTACTTCCTCATCCTTACTGGATTTTCGTAGTCCATTAACCGTCATACCTATTCTGGTTTTCGTAAGAACATCCAAATTAATGGCCATATGCTGGAGGGCTTTTAAAAGATCTAAAGCATCCTCTTGGCCCTGAAATATGTAAACACCGAATTAGTATATGGCATACAGCTTGAAACTTTACCTTGTGATGACAATAGGACCGGTACATCGATTTAAATAACAACAAATCAGGTTAAATATATATTTTTGTAACAATGCTTCATGAATAATAATAAAATGTCACTAAATTTATTCAACGTAACTATTCATACGTCACGTTTCCTTCAGCACTTGTTACCTAGATATATTAGCATCTACAAATTCTAAAAAGATAAATACTTTTATTATAATTCCATACTGTCCACGTACCGTGCCATCGTCTGAAGTCATCTTTGTTAATTTTTTTTGTATTTTCATTACATCCTCCTCGACAGTCATTGTTGATAATATTATACTAAACACAACTTCCCGCCTAATTCAACCAACAATTCATGAAAAATATTGATAAATCGACCACCATACCACATAAACATAGACTAAAAGATTTGTTAAATGTCAATTTACTAAGCCTGAAGCTTTAGTTCTCTATGTTTGTGATCGTTAGGGTCTAGGCACACATTTGACAAACTTTTGATGTTTTACGAAAATGAATTACGATAGACCATTATGTTCTGACTAACTACCACTCTCCTATCATAAATATCGATCGAGTAGATTGTGGGTTTTTCGAGCAGAGATCCCAAATGAGTACGCAATTGTGTGCGTAAACGTTAACCTAAATCAACCTACATTGGCGACTTGGGCGAGAATTCATTTTTCACTGTACGCTACACGTTGCACATATTATTTACGTGTCTGATACACATGTGATCCGGGGTGATCGAACGTAAAGACCATAAACTTATTTTAAATTTATCAAACGAATATTAAAATATGAAATTAATTATATAAATTTCAACGAAACTTGAATTATTTTCTGCTACTAACAGTAACTATTAAGAATATACAGGTTTTGTTAAATAATTAAGACACCATATTACTAATTGTATTCCAATGTTTATTTGAACTTTAGTGAAAAATACATTCTACATCTCAAGAGATTGAACAGCTCGTTTTAATGAAAATATTTAATTCAATATGAGAATATTTTTGTTAGATTTCTGTGAGATCTTAAAACAGATTTAATATTTTATATAAATCTACTAAACATGTATCATAAGCTGGTTACATTAAACACTACTCGCTACACGTCTTTATGATGTTTATCATACTTACTCTTTAACCTACCTACATCATTATCAAAATGGACATAATCCTTGATAAGTAAAATTACAGTATATAACATCATAGATGCGTTTTAATTCTTCACAAATTTTGGAATCATTGGAAATGTACATAATAATATGTATATAAAAAGTGGCTAAATGTGACGCATTCTTGAAGTTTCGCCTGTAATTCTTATCTAATTATCGATTTTCTCGTGAGAGTTTCACTTCAAATATAAAATTTTTAGTGCAGTCTTAAAACCAATAGGGTCCTAAAATACTTCATTATAATTTTTAGAGGAATTAAATTAAAAATATATTAAATTTTATTGGTTAATAAACAATTTGTATCGTATTGTCTACGAAGTCTGGCATTATTTATTTATTTAAAATAGACCCATTAAAGTAAAATGTCATACGTAATATACGTATACTTACAACCTTTCATGGTGTTCAGAAATATAGCTATATCTACCATCTTCTGGGGATTCAGTTATAGCAATGCTCTTACTAAGCGTTGCATCAATACATTAAATTTTTGGTTGAGCTTTTCAGAAAAAAAAAATTGTGTTATTTATTATATTGTTACGATTAGTTATTTAGGGGCTGCGGAACATTGTAAGGAGGCCACTAGCGTAAGTACATACCAATTATGTATTCGCATTAATCTTGTCCCCTTTCGCACTGCATATCGTTTGCATAATCTTAACGAGTGGGATGAAAATAATATATGAATGTATATTAGGAACGTTAAGAATCATTCTAACTTTTAACTTATCTTGTCTTCTTTGATGGTTACAGGAAATGATGGGAAAAGACTAATAATTTATTATACATAATATTTAAGGTATTGGACTTAATTTGTTAGGTATAACTAACTGACTGCATAATCATATCGATGCACTTAGATACACACACATATGGACTGTACCGACTGACAATTTTTTACCTTGAAATACATATTATTAAAATTCCAACGAAAATTGAAAAGGTGAGTAAATATGGAAAAATTCCGTGTTCCAAGATATTTAAATTTATTTATATATTTGAAATACTGCGAGTGTCAGCCACCGCACTATTGCTACTCGTACGATCGCTGAACTGCTATGTCGTCATAGCTGCGTCGTTGTTCCTTCAATCAGGGTGACGGCGATGCGTGAATAAGTGAAATGTACCTAAGTCAGGAGTTTCCAAAGCTCCGCAAACAACCAACTTACCCATTATTTTACACACATTACTTCAACGGCTCATTAACTGACTTATCAAATGACAAAATATATTTATAGTTATGTTCTACGTTTCAACTCATGGAAATGTTAATGCATATATTATCTACTAATTTTTATGTGAATGTACATTAAAATATAAGAGGGCAGAGCGACATAAAACCGATTGATATCGATTCAACTTAATGCTGTCGTAGAAAAATAAATTACGTATTTTTCATTTAAATTTATGACCGCTTATGAGATTATGTGCTTAATTTAATATTTATCGTGATACAAATGCATAGTTTATAATGTATAATGTTATAGTAGAGGAGTCATTATATTATCGGATCTCACTCATACTAATGATACTATGGACATAAAATTATTGTCCGCTAACAGAGCCTGCACAGTAACGCAAAGGGGAATCACATCCGGGGAAATGACGGCGGTAACACATGTAAAATGTAATCATTTCACTTAACTCTTAAATAAAATTTCCAAGAATTTATCCGGTTTTTCCCACATTATGTGTCTATTCACTTTTAATTACTCATTCATGTACAAAGTATGTGCCTGCACATAAATGTCCCATGTTTCCTTTTAGTGTCGAGGAAACTGTCTTTAAGAACTTGCAATAGTGTATCATACTCGTTACTAGGTATTACCACGTGAACACTTAATGGAAAAATATCGTAACAAACAAAAACAATAAAATAAACATTAAGGAAAAATGTTAGGTAAAATTTTATGCGGGCCGAAATACGTGCATACTTAGATACATATTGAAGTTATAAATTATGAGATTACTGATGTTTTTTAATTTAAGCCAAATGAAACAAAAATGTGTACATGATACCGATTACGTGAATGTTTCGAACAAATATTTGACAAGCATTTTGTACTGGATTCCAGCATTTGTAAAACAAAATTGCAGTCTTTCTAATTTCTAATCTACTCGTATCTACAACAATACCTGTGAGACATGCAATTATTTGTCAAATACATAGAGATATATGTATTTATGTTATATTATTCTTTTATTTAAACAATTTTCACATAAGAAATTCGTGGTCGATCGGGAGGTTTAGCTGAAATCTATTTCAAAACATTTACGTCTGTATGTATATGTATTTCATAATAACGAGACTACATGGTACATTTATATAAACCTAATAAATATCAAATCATTATTATATAATTGATTGCTCTCACTGATTTTATATACTCTATGGATGCGGCAAAACCCAAACCATATTGCAATAAAAAATAATATGTAAAGCATTTTAAATCGTTACTTAGGTAACTGCGTTAGAAGTAGTTACATTTAAATAAAAACAGATTTTCAAAAATTGACAACTTATTCTTTTCTTATCATATCAACCTGAATATCATTCTGCTGTTGGGCTCAAGTTTCATTTGAGAATGAGAAGGGCTGCGACCATACTTCAGATGGGAGTTGGCAGACTTCTCGAAGTTTCCAGAACACTGTATAAAATACTTCTATGGACAGTGATATTTGATTCGAATAAATCGAGAAATTCGAATGACCATAAAGTTTAGCAAGCTGCAGCATGATCTGTGGAATAAGGCGAATGAGGATAACTCTCTAGCTGCTAGCCTTACAGTTTTTGATACAGATATAAAAATAAATATAATTTAGATACCTTGAATACTACATACGACGTTACATAATAATGGGTGGGCCTCGGAGTTTTGCGAATTTGAAAAATTCATAAAAAAAAAACAAAAGTAATATTAAAACCAATTTATTTT
>DVPR01001860.1:0-10246 GCA_018239345.1 Oxynetra stangelandi | reverse complement strand
ACGCGACATTTACAAAGGCCGATTGTACCGACGACTTGTACGAGCAAACGGCTTGTCGATCTCATATCTTCAAAGGTACAAGAATCGGAGCATTTTTGTCCACGCAATTCGTTTATATTATAGATCAATACAGAGTCAGCACACCATGTAAAATTTGTTCGCTTTGCAAACGCAGCTCCCACCGTCGCTCGCCGGATTCGTATAAATAAAAGGACACAGCCCGGATCGCGTTCCACGTGAGAGAGTTTATAATTTATTTGTGTCGCAGTTTTCTGGCGACGATTTTCCCACAGGGGCGGTGTCTCAAACGAACCGCGCCCGCCCTTTATGTGGTTTTTTTGTGGCCGCGTAAAATACCCCGGTGGAAAACATTCAGTGATAACTGGTAACAATCGCTGCCGCCCGGATGCTCCCCGCCATTCCGCGCATACCTCGCGTTGGTCCTCGGCTGATGCTTTTTCATCTAGCACCGCATCGCCGGCCGAAAGTTCTCGGACCCGCGGTTCTCGTGACTCGGCCCTCAAATGACCGTCGATATATTATACCTTTCGGAATTGGTTTATATCAATTTGATATTGTTGATTGATAAATTGAATAGTTTAATAATGTCGACGCATCCACCTAGAGTAATCTCAATGCTAAAGATGCCAAGAGAGAGGCATATTGACATTTAAGTCAACTCGATGTTACGCTCAAGAGGCTTATTATATGTACTTTACATTCGTGATTACCAGGAGTACGTTAGTATAAAAATAATATTGAAATAATTATCTAAGTCGTAATGGTCGTTGTTTTTTAATACAAGAAATATGTTGCCAAATGTCAATTCAATTTCAATTTGAAATCATGTCAATTCTATCACTAAGCTCACGGCGGCAGCCCAAGTATGTGGAGCATTCTAGACAAATCTTTGGCACATGTAAGTTGTACTACTACACGTCTATTATTATATGAATGGTACATAAAAATAATATACGGAACATTTTATTACTTAACAGTGTCGTAGGCGGTAGAACTGAATTCATAGAAACGGAATATTTCAACGCTCTGTTACAGTACAGCAGGTAAAGATTTTATTAATGTCCCATTGTTTCTTAATCGCCCCACTGAATTTGATATAGCGATAAGTTTCCGTTAAAAGCGTCATGTTAAGTAACGCGGTAAGGTCGTTGGCGGCTGTTTTCAACCCAAAAGCCTTACCGCGATCTCGGGCGAGATTTCTAATATCTCTCACTTCGATCACAATTTGACTGACAATACTCCTACATTTAGAGATGTCAATTATTCAACTGTTAAAATGTCCAACAGTTACGGAACGTTAAACCAAAAAATTCTGCCCACTAAAACCTTAATTAAAATTTCTTGTGCATACCATCAAATACCTCAGCGCTTTGGTATGGCATTTTATTGTATTAGCGTGGGCTCGGGGAGTTCGTTAGTAAAAGAAAAGTTAGGTGATGGTTACATGAAAAAGTTATATCTGTAAATATAACATTTACTGTACGATACGAAGCACATTCATCATATCGACGTCGATAAATCCAACATTTGGACTTGCGATGTTTAATTCATTTATAAAAAATAAACTACAAAGGCAAAAATTATTTACCAATAGTTCTACCGACATGATTAGGTACCATTTCGTCTATTTTGAAACGAACATAACTAATAGGGTATTATCTTGTAATCTGGCAATGATAATAATTCATAACATGGAAACATCAGGTCTTAGAATATTAATTAAAATCGCGTAATGTATTTTTTTTTAAATCAAGATGGTCACAAAAGGACCACTAACGTGACGCTGCATCTGGCCATTGTTTATTCTCCAAACGTACGCGCGATACTACCACGATGGCACAGCCACGATTGCACTTAGCATGCGTGTAGTAAGTATTAAAAGCCTTTCAAAGTTTTAAAATCGCATCGTGTAATGTCCCTTTCTGTTCTTGCTTGTTGATAAATGATATGTAAGGTATTATATTTTTTCTATTATATTTAGTTCACTTCTGTTATCGTGAATGTCTTAATAAAATACTAATTATTTAACTTGATATAAACAGTATAATACAGCCATATAATTTAACGCATCAACCCATTTCCACTACCACTACCATACTTCGATATTTTTTATAGTAATTGGTATACTTTTAGTACATTTTCACCATAAAAATGTGGTCATCATTGATTTGTAATAATATAAAATTTTGTGACAGTTTTGTGCAAAATCAATTACAAATATGTAATAATTGGGGAGCATAACGGCGTGTGAGATGTTCTTTCTCAAGGCGAGCCTTAAAACCTATTGTTATTGTACAAAGGAGATACCACTAATAAGATTACGATTACATAAATGTTAGTTAATATATTGTCACCACACACAAAGTTTGGAGCGTAAACCTTTTGTTGGCGTGTGACAACCAACTGTCGTCAGCTAAAATTTCAATTTATCATAACTTTTCAATGTTTGTCTATTCATCGAAATCACTGCAGTCGCGCAGTCTCACGGCCCACATCGCCGTTCCACTTTACTGCCAATAAATCGTACGTCGAGCTACGACTCGGCGACTTGTATGTATATATTATTCTAATTAACAATAGCGGCATTATATGCGATTTTCGAACTGAGCGACGCAACGGAGAGCGTTGTCACGAAGCAAATAGATATTTATGAGGATTATCGGCACGGCACATTGTACAACTCTTTTTAATGAAAAGATTTGCATCACGTCTTTGTTTTACACATCGTTTAATAAATGTTTACATGGAAATTTCCTGTAGAGCGACTTTGATTTGGATTATATTGATTTCTAAAAAAAAAACAAAGTTTGTTTAGATAATTCTTAGTTTGCAACGTTCCGTTTTAGCCATAGTCCATACTTGAAAATTCCTTAAGCCGACATCTCACCTCGGTACATAGTTTCGACCGCAAACGGTACGGTTCATAAATAAGGCATTGCTATTTAGCTAGGTATCGAACTTCAATGGGCATTTGGTTAGATTCCGAGGTAGGCAGCCGTGGAAGCCACGTGTGCTCGCCTCCGCATGCCTCGGGCTGAATATGCAACCCTCGCTTGAATTTTGGCCCCTATGCCGAATATTCCATGCACATCGAATATAATGTTGGCGAATAATGCATGTACTAAATCCAAACTCGCACGAAATTCAATGGCTGATCGGCTATTTCAATTTATCGCATAGTGCATTTGTTTGGATTGAAATAAAGGTGACATAATGTACTTTATGTGTAGCGTCGAATTTTGCTAAGAGTTAAACACCTGAAAGAGATATCTACATGTCTTGCTAATAGGCAACAACATATTGTTGTGAATGTTGAATAATTAATGTTAAAGGCAACAAGTTTATAAATGATTTGAATTCATATAAAATATGTCTTCACTATTAAAAAGTTTATATGATTTAATAGTCGGCTACAAATCAGATCACAACCTGCAAGGTCTTTTTGATATCTATTTCAATACCCCAATACATTTGCCTATAAATAGAATGTTGTAAAATTTAAAACACCGGTACACACACTTTTAAAAAGTTGCAGTAAGTAACAGGGATTACTTAACTCCAACGTGCTCTTAAAGTACTTGATAGATTACTTTCAGAACAGCTCAATTGCGAGTTTCTTTCGCAAATTGAAAAGATATTGAACATGTTTGTTTCATTGGCTGTCACTTTGTTCAACAATTGCATCAAGGTTGTAAATCGATATGAGCTCGTGTGTATTTTAATTTGCGTTTTTGCTTTTATATTAACGTTGTATAAGTCAGACTGTTCGCCATCGCTCATCTCTTTGACTGTTCCGCGACCCTGTATTGTGGTTTATGGTCTAATGTTTTTGTGTTGCCACTGGACTAACTTAAACTGAAGTTTTTAAACAAGTGTTGTCATGGACCAATATATTTTTTAATTAACTCTTTCCAGACCTTGAATGCTATAAATGTCATAATGCATCGCTTATAAACCTAATGTGTGATCATTATCAAGGAAATTCAAAAAAATAATATAACTCGCTCAATGTAATTTAGTATTTCCATATTTATAAAATGCTTTACTAAAATCTATTCACGGTACGACAGCTACCTTTGCGTCAAAAATGTTATGTTTCCAATGCTTCGAGTCGCTTCACCGTCGACAACTGTATAGTCCCTGTGTTACTCTCATAAGTAGATAACTAAATACATTGTAAGTAATAACAGTAATAAGTCTATATATATATAGCTGGTATAAAAAAATATATAACTGTCCTCTTACTATGCAACTTACTTCCGGCGTGCAAATGTCACTATAATTACGAGTTTAATCGTTTATAAAGATAGCAAATTATACTACAAGTATGCCAATTAGTATTGATAATAATACGTCAACATTTTGTCATGTTTAAAGATTCATGTCCATGTTATATATGTCAAATATAATAATTGTTATAATCAATTTAATCTAAATTTAAGAAATCCCTAATAGCATAAAAATATATGTGTTGATTTTAATTTCAGGTAAGTGACAAATGGAAAGATTACACCGGTGATCGGTAAGGTCATGATGCACCCAGCCGGATACTACGCCAATCTCGGTAAGACTTCAAGCCTTTTCACTCTGCAACGCTTTGAATGGATAGTGGCCATCTACCCACGCGTTAGTATATGCGAGGTTTAAAAGAGGGCAATAAAAGGGCGTTGATTATAAAAAGCTGGTGTATTAAAATCCTAACGTCCTTTGTTACAGTTTAAGAACGTTAATAGGAATAACAGTATTATTATTATTAATAAACCAACTTGTTATTGGTTATTAAACCAAACTCATATTTTATTGTTACATTGACAATAAAAGTCTCTTTTTTAACACGTGTCTTCGCGGTTATTACCTACACTGTTATCTGTGTGACTCGTATTCTTACACAATTCATAAAGTATTATCAGTTCTGCGAAGTGTATGATAATCTGTGGTATTATGACGTCACGGAGAAAATTCGAACTGTATACAAATCCCTTCATTACTTAATCTTATCAACGTACAAATGACTTACTTCTTTCTGGTGAAGTTTAATGTAGTCGGCATTGTTATTGTTATTACAATTATGCAAAAACCTTTTTTTTATACATGTTAAATTATATTGCATGTTAAATTACTTAATGTTTTCACCACAATTGAAAGTACTAAAATATTTTTACGTATTATGTTATTACTATTGGCAATAAACGTTGGCGATGTATTCGACGTTTTTTTAACGATTACGCACAATTGTTAGGTATTATTAGTTCAACGTAACATAAAGTAAATTGAGCAATACGAAGACATTGGAGCCGTCTAGATTATTGTATCGCATATGCTACTGCTACGTTTTGTTTATCAAGAATGCTACCGTATTATTTAATTAAGAATATATTCAATTTGCATTTGCGTACTTATTTTTAATTCCCAAGAAATATATTCATTCTTAAAATATTTAGAATATAAAAAAAAGAGAAATCTCCACGAATAGCCCGGTGCGTCTTAAATGGTTCAAACTCGTAATGTATTATATTTTTTATCATTAACAAGTCATTGTGTCTTATTTTTTTAACTCACAGGAAAAATAATTGTTTATACATATGTGTGTACAATAGTACATATGAACAACTACATTGTTTCCAGCAACGGCAACATTGCGAACTCAATCAAGAAGGCCAATACATTAATTGGAAAAAAAACTCGCACTCGTAAATAAAATACTTTCACATTTAAATATTTATATAAAAGCTTAATAAGGGTCTTCGATGAAATCGGTTCCAATTCCCAGCTAACATACGCCGCTTTGGGTTGAATTCACTGGAAACCTTTAGTAATACTTCAAATTTGAAAAGAATATTTTTTTTAATGTGGAAGCAAGTTGTTGCTTGGACGTCGCTCAGTATAGTATATGTAATAAATTTTCAATCTGCTTGGTCTTTGCAAATCCATGTCTTTCCATCATCTGGCCTTCAGCGACTGAAAACCTGCATATATTACATTGCACATTAAGTTTCAAGTAGGTATATAGAGTTTATAAAATCAATAAAATAAAAATATTAATTTAAAATCAAAGTAATTTTATTAAACTTAATGCGATTTTGAAATATATAACTTTAGCGAATATCTTGTTTCCGTATTTACAAATTTCAATACATTCTTACAGTACTCACAAAAACGCAGAAGTTCATATAAAATATTCAGTTAGCTTCGAAGAAACTGTCGCCCACACATGTAATTAAGCAGTGAAAGGAAATACTTTTACTTTTTAAGGATTACTTGGTGTCCAATGACACTAAATAGTGGTAATATTATATTCCATCTCCAGTACAGTACTCGCTATGGAACACGGGCGTGTGTTTGTCTATTTAAAATGTATTATTGCCCTTACTAGGTCTATCTGGGATTGTAATATTGGATTTGTCAGTACTTTATAAGATTAGATTTTCCGCTCTGCGGCTTGGTCTATCGGTGGTGTAGATCACTAATACTACTAAATATGTACGCTTGTGTGACGTGCTAAACCTGAAATTGATTTAAACAAACTTTCTAATGTATTATACAGCATTATATACTTTTGCCGATCGCAAATAGAGTATGGTGGCCGATCTCCTTAAATGCATCTCTTTTTTATATATAATACTCATTATAATAAATCTTTGATTACGCTCTCAATTACTTGTACTTGTTGGAAATTTTTTATAAACTTCCCTTTTCTTTTATAACTTTCCATTCATACACTTCCCTGATCCATCAAGATCAACAATTGCACCATCAGGATCGTGATACAGATCACCCGAGCGCTGCGCTGATGGCGTTTCTCACAAAATGATAACCAATATGTCTACTTGGTACGCTTCTAAATCTATTTGTAGAAAAAGTCACGATGACACTTAAGCAGGTATTATTGATTAAAAATATTTTAAAATTCATACGTTTTTCTCTAATCGAAGTTCATGTTTACCAAACAATTGTATAATAAAACATTGTTTTATTGTTACTTGATTAATTTTTACATTTCCTATCAAATAAAAATATCTCACTTTATTAGGAGATGTGTACGTCTGGAGTAATTCTATTTAGAAAAAGACACCGATTTCCATCATCCATACGATTCGGTTCCATGATCCGATTGCCACCAACGTTATATATATAAATTTAAATTTTAAATTCTTTTTATAAAAGTGACAATACTAATATTATATTTGGAATCGGACGATTTTAGCAACGACTAAGTTACTTATTAATTCACCTCAAGAAGCTTCCTGTGTGTAATTAAATATCTCGGAAAGAATTTATTGGCGCGTCTAAATATGTCTACTCGTTTTAAATATGAACCTTAAGTCAAACATGATTTTATCACAGTTAATAAAATGCTTTAATGAATTTGATATTCTCTATTCTATTTCCGTAACTTTTCTATATTTTTATAAGGAGTATGGTTCCATTTTCATTAGTGTCTTTGCTGTCCAAAGATGTTTTAAACACTGAAACTTGTAATCATCTGAAGTGCTAGTAGATCTGGACATTGAGGTAGATGGAGTTGTTGTCCATCTCATGCAAGCTATAAACACTTGAACAGTCACAAAAACTATTTAAAGAGGTTATCTTTTTTAGAATACTATAAGTTTAATTTTTGAGCGAATTCATTTATCCGATTATGATCACAAGTATACTTTATAATTTAATCGTGATATTTTCCGGCAAAATAAAAAATAATCTATTTCCTTGTAATTCCGCCAAATATACAGTATCACTTTTGAATCTTAATGCTTCAAGATTGATCGAGAAGTTTTTTAAAAGTCCGTTTATCTTTTCCGTTCTACAATCTCAAGCGTTAATGTTGTATCGGGCAATCCAATTCTCGTGTTCAGTCATTCACTTTGAGCGAGGGTCATTTTCTTGACATTTATAAAGCAAACTGCGAACACAGATTCATTTACAGTCCAATGTACATTTATAACATACGGGCATAGGTACCCAAGTAAGACCAAAAATATATATTATTATTCAAATTAGGGTTGCTTTCTATGTGGTGAAATATACCGTTATTTATACCTTCGCATGAGTATTGCTGCTAAAGTTTTGGCTACAAAAAAGAAGTAAGACCCTTATCGGCAATACCCATTACGCTTTACAATGTGATCGCACAGAAATACCGGCTTTCTCCCACCCTTGAGATATTTAGGATCAAAAGTATGGATGAATTTTTCAGAAGTTCCAGTATTCTGGTATACGTGTATACTCTAGTTAACACTGACAGTCCTGTTCGAGGGCGGTTCCTGAAGTTCGCAGCCAGCGGCGCCAGCGTGTGCCTGTTGCGTGCTCGTTTGTTGCTCACTTAACAATAACGTGAAATTTCACCGCGCACTTTTGTTTGTCGCGTGCGGTTGGTTCTTTGTTTATCACCAACTTTTCGATCTCATCCCCAGCATTGATTTCATAAAATTATTGTTAAAAGCTTCATTTAAATGGAGTTCATCTTAGAAATATGTAAAAAAGGTTTTTTTCTTATTACTAAAATACAATTTTGCGCACAGCACCTACCTACTATCAATAGTTGTAATAATGAAGTAAATGGATTGATTTTATATTGCATTTGTTGTGCCTCTAGATATTTGGGTATGCTAAAAAAATCTATAATTAGATAATTCCAAAAAATATAACGTGAATAAGTTTAACAAAAACTATGGTCTTTTTCGCTTCAAACACGATCTATAGGTAACATAGTTAAGCAATTTTCGTACAATTAAAAACGCAAAATGCAAAGTTTCGTAAAATCCATTTCGCAACTTTTACGTAACAATAACTACGTGACTTAACTATATATTATTTTTAACATAATTTATAAACGTACGTACATAATTTTACATGGTTGAACAACAATTTCGCATCTATAGAAAAAATATCTATACTTATGCAATGAATCTACAATTATGCAATTGATATTGCCATATATACTGACCATATACGACACTCACGCGCACACACACATGCACATACACACATATATGTATATAAATATTTTATATTTTAACAGTACCTTCATTTTTAAGTTGGTAAATCTGACCTATTAATAACTCACAGCTAATGTGCAACGTTAGAAAAATTAGTGCGTTGAAAATGATCATTTTGTTATCGTCTACATATATATTGCTTTACATGCGAAAAGTAATATTTGAATACTCATTAAAATCAAAGCAAGTGAAAGCGATCTTTCGTAAAATGTACACTGGCGAGTAATTAAATTGAGTTCATTATAATATCAAATCGACGGTGTCTAAGCAAAGGAGTCTAATAGTTGTTCTCCTCATCTCTCGAGCTTGTACAAATCGACACGAATTCACTTCATTTGCGAGGGTTAATAGCGCCTACTCAGGTTGCTGTAGTGAGCCGGATTGATTGGCCAATTATACACCACTAATATCTCCCGAGCCCTAAAGCGATTTGTTACAAGAACGAAATTGATCTTTTCCGTTGTTTCATTGTTAGGGTGTATTTGTTACGTTTAATGTTTTCGCGCCAGTACGTGCTGTGTGGAAAAATTAAAAGTTTAAAACAAAGTGATTACTAGTTTATGTCCTCATTAAATGTAACACCCTAACAACTTTCTTTATTTGTTAACAACATTTATGCTATGATACAATTAGTGATATTGTTAGGTTTTTTTTTCAGGTATTTTGCAATATATTTCAAATGAAATCGCCTGTAATATTTTTTAGTTAAAGTCGAAGTCATCAGTTTTTAGACAAAGAAAAACTGAAAGTTATATAGATGTGCCAGTTTTCCTGGTATTTTCACGGTTCGGTTAAGCGCGTATAAATAAATCTTATGAACAACTTTTAAACTTGAGCTATAGCTAGCTTAGAAATGATCATAAAAGTACGACTTGGAGATACGCTTTGCAAAACTTAATGACAGTAATAACTGTGGAATATGTTCGATTGAATAACGCGAAATATTTTAGACTCTATGGCGTTTTATGTTACAAATTAGTTAATAAATTACCCATAATTTTACCACAAGTAAAGCCCATTAGTTCGATTTCTCGTCATTTATTTCAGTGTCAGCAAGTAATTTAGGAGAATAAGTTGTTTGTTGTTTGGTTGTTTTGTGAATGAAACTGTTCCCGCGTTACCGTTTGTTGCACGGAGGCACAGGCTTCGGCTTTTCGTAATGAAGAACCGGGTAGTACAGCGGATGCAATGAGTGCAGCATGTGAGCAGCTAGCTCGGACGCCTCAGTC
>DVPR01001859.1:0-10246 GCA_018239345.1 Oxynetra stangelandi | reverse complement strand
AATACTTAAATAGATATTATTTTACACCCAGACACAGAACAAATACTTGTGCTCGTCACACAAATATTTGTCCTGGGCGGGGATCGAACCCACGACTCCCAGCGCAGCAGTCAAGTTCACTAACCACTGCACCAACGGGCCAGTCATTCATATCATAATGTTAATTGTTTACATCATTTTTGCACTTATCTATTACGAGTAAGTATATCATATTTCCCTGCTTATGATCAACGAGAATTTTTAAATTGCCAATAAAAGCCCTCAACTTATCAATTCTATTTGCATTATGGACCTATGATTTCATATATAAATGTCTACAGCATCTATAATGATGAATAATTTAATATTATGTCAAAAGCGCACAATCGATATCTGTGAGTAGTTATTGCATAGCTACGTGAGATTCAGGTAAGAGAGGTTCATATTAATATACGTAGATTCCAATCCGTATAAGATACCCGTCTGAAAAGCGTAAGAATAATGAAATCGGGCTTTCCCACTCTCGGCATCACGGCTATGATTGATCTAAGCAGCGCTAAAGCGTTATAGATTAGGTATCATAGCTAAAGCACCATTTTGTACTATTTAAACTGAAAATATACTATTTAATATAATATTTATGTTGTTCAAGAAGCGATTTATTATTTGTCTCGTGAACGATGCTGACGTATCAAACGTAACTTAAAGTGCTTAAAATAAATACTTTTTGAATTCCTCTAGCCTTAATCAATGTGGTTAATTCGGCTCTAGAATATAGTAATACTCTGTAAATTGATTAATAAAACTTTACAAAGTGTTAATTAATGCAGATATAAATCTTTCATACACTTTATCTGTCGCAAATATGGAGAACGCTTGGCTTTGTATTAAAAAATTAAAAGTGCACAAGAATATTTCTAAATCTTCATAAAATAAAAATAAAAGTATTGATAAAATTGCTCTCAATATCGAAGATTTTAGAATTACTCTTAGGCACCACTTTTAAATATGTACTTATGTTACCATCACGCATTCTACAAAAGCTCAACACTATTCAACACAAAAGACATACAAGATATTGAAGGCATCTTCGAAACATTTCAGAAAATAATTATTATCAACACAAAGTAAACATCCGCCGATGTTTTCTTTTGTAACCGAAATATTTGTACATGAAAAATGTCGTGTATCTATACTCGTATACCTACATACAACTTCAACAGCGCCTTAAGGCTACGTTGACTGTGTTCTGTGAACTAATAACGTATAAAATATATTTCATGCTATATAAAAATATGGAGAACATCTTAGAATTTCATAATACGTGATTGGACTTTCAATAAAATATGAGTTTCTGAAAGGTTACAAAGATACCTATTGTTTTTGTAAGAACAAGAAGTAATTTATTGAATACGTGTATTTCGTATTTATTATATTCAAACTGGGTCACTTTTGGATCGCTGAAATATTTCTTTCATAAATTATATACATATGTATAAAGTATCAATTGACGAAGAAGTTTCAAACGAGATGAATATACTTACGATTTTCATATATACACTAACTATAGCATAGCTGTTGGTATGCAGTTTAAATGAATAAATTCAAGTTTAAATTCTTTTATTCATTGTAAGGTACACAGATGCACTTAATAAACATCATATTTTGATAGTCGTACCACGCCTTGTGCGCCCTTCGGGCTATAGTAATGTGAAATAAATATCTCGAGGCATCGCCACACACTGCCATCTGATCCCAAACTAAGCAGAGTCTGTTCTGTGATAACAATGTATACAGAGAAAAGTAAGACAAAATATTTTATATTGATAATTTTCCACATACATAGATAAAACAAATATTCTCTCTCTGCACACAAATAATTAGCCGAGGTTGGAATTACCGAATAAACACTCAGGACCACATACCATTAAACTAAATGAACCGGTCAACTATGTCTAGTATCTCCATATGCAACATTCCTATTTGCGAATAATGTATTTCTGCTGCACATGTATAGCTCCCCAATCATTGCAACGCCGCATAAAATATTCGTTCTATATATCAAAGTATTTATAATACGAACTGACAAAGTAATTTAAGACGAGCCAATAGAAAACCACAATCAATAAATTACAGAAAGCACTAATACTAACTTGATAGCAATGTATCTCCAGATGGCGAGCGACAGCGTGAGAAGAATTGAGGCAGTGTGCAGAATCTGCGTGTAATGCATGTGGAACAGCATGTAAGCCGCCCACGAGTACGGCCGATCTTCTTGTCCTGGTAACAACTGTCATTAAACGTATCATGAGCTTAGCATCATCAGTGATTCTATTGTTCTACTGTTAAATGATATGGTGCTATACCACGCTTAGCAAAAGAGAATTGTCACGGTTTAAAACCATGGAACACTCTCGAACAAGTGCTTGGGGTATTTGCGGTGCCCTGTAATATTGGGTTCTTCAAACGTAGCGTTAAAAGGTTCCTCCAAGGCAGGCAACGCACTGGTAGCACCTCTGGCGTTGCAAGTGTCTTTAGGCGGCGGTGACCACTTACCATCAGGTGGACCGTCTGCTTATTTGCATGCCTTTTTAAATAAAAAAAAGGTTCCCTCAGGACGTTTTGGTTGTCCATTCTAACTAACGATATCATCTCTAAAGCGACATCAATACATAAGAATCGAATTACTTGTGTCGTGATTTACTCAGCTTCCGCGAAATCCGCTTCACAGTAATATAATTCGAGCATCCATTTAATTTTCCAATTATTATTTTGCAGCACCGTTCACTTATTACTAAGCGTATTGAGGATATATTGTTTTATTTTTTCCACTTTTGGTTTTGTTTTATTGTGCTTATTATTACTATTCAATACGTGCTGCATTTTATGGTATTCTTACCGTCAATGACTAAAATGTTTTATATCTTTCTAAAATTATACTTTCAGTGCCATTTCAAATACATAGTTTAATGACCCATAGGTTGAAGGAACTTTAATAACTTAGAATATGACGTCATCTATGGTAGAATGAACTGTAATCATTGTAATCGCTTTAACACCTGCCTGTCCAACTGGTTGTTGTCACGTATCTGTTCAAAAAACGATCATATCGCCCACCTGTTTTAATTACGAGTAGGTATTTACTCAACTCGGACCAAATTGACTCTATAAATATTTTTCGGACGTTTGAAACACGGGATGTTAACTTTAAATGTCAGAGTTGAAGCCATTCGTGCCACCTTCAAGCTCCACAAATGCATGTACTTATTAGTAAACATTTATTTTCGTGCTGCATTTGCTTTGGGAACAATGATTTTCTGAGGGCTGGGCAAAATACAGAGCCTTTGATACCTTTTGAATAGACAGCATAATCGTTTAACCCAGTAAATTAAGTACTAAATTATAACGTAGAAGGTGATTTTATTTATAAATAAGACTTTTTATATGTGTTATTATAATATATCTACGTATACCAACTAATTTAATTTAATTTTTTCTCTTCATTACATGCATTTATATTCTTCTTTTAATTTTATTGAAATTCAAAATGTACGTATGTACAAATTTCAGACATGTGTTGACCTTTTAACGATGGAAATAACACTAAACTACAATCAGTGATAACATCTTGGTATTCACATACGTCTAAGTTGAATGGTAACTGATAACAATTCCTTTATGACGATCTAGTAGGGTCGCCGAAGGACACGCCCTTGCGTCATATACGATATGCCTGCAGCCATGTCATTTCTTATACAGTAAAAATAATATATAATCTATATATACTTAATAACGTTTAATAATTAAATAATGAAGTTTAATAATTAAATAATAATGTTTAATAATTTACACTTAATAATATATTTGGTTCCAACAACCAATAATTTTTGCCAGCACTCTGCGTTGATTGACAAAATGAAAATCATTTATTTGTATAAATATGGGTAGAGCAAAGTTTTACAGACATATTAACATTAGATCGCCATGTTCAACGGTTTGCGGGCATACAAATAGAAAATGTGACAAAAAAATCAATACAAAGAAAAAAAAATGCACAAATTAAAAAGATGTTATAAGCTTTTTTCTCTTTTACAACCTACCTACCATCGGTTGTTGCTATATAGCGAAAATAAATAAATATTTTCTGTTTACATATTTTATTTCCGTATTTTAAATTTCATGATAAATGTTACGAAATAAAATGTTATTTATCTCTCACAAAGATTCATTACACTTTTCAGCAAACGTGAATACTTTGAGACATAGTTGAGTAATGTATTACTTTCCCGATGTCAAACTTCAGAGGCATTTGGAGGATATCCAAAGTTCAATACTCTCATACCTTACTTGACTGTGTTCATAATATTTTTTTGAAGAACACTTCAGTATACTAGTACTTTGTATTCGAAAGTCAACAATTTTATGAATATACAATTACTTATTAATAAACCATACTTGACTAGACATTATTTTTATTTTATTCACTCGTAGTATAAATATGTGTTTCTGAGTGCTTAATTGCTGAAATAGCATTTATTTGTACACCACAAGTCCGAGTAATATTATTAAGATCTATGATCATATTAAATGAAATAATCAACGTGACAAGATCAATGGGATCTACGATGATATTAAATAAAATAATCAATTTGCTCACCAGATATCTGTATATTGCGAACGGTACATATTCCAACATGACGAACACATCGGCGACTGCCAGCCATTTCAGCAAGCGGTTAATGGGCGCGGACGCCAAGTCGCGCCGCGTTAGTACAGCAACATTAAGCGCGTTCGCTAAACTGCCGAAAACGCATATCTGAGGAAAAACACAGTGAAAAGAACTTCAATAAAATCCCAGACATTTCCAAGAAGCTGTTCTGTTATCTTCGTGGAAGCCAGTGTATAGATTGCACGTCAGCTAATTAAGAAATCGGATATGGTGTATTCATAAGTAAAGAAGTAATAACATTTATTAATTAAATCTGAAATGTTCAAGAGATAAAGTGACAAATAAAGTGTTCAGGATATTATATAATATCTCTCACAAAATATAGTGTTTAAATTAATTGTTCAAGATATGATTTAGTATCTGTTACAAACTAAAGAGTATAATTAAAGGGCTCAAAAATTATGTAATATCATTTACAAATTAAAGTGAAGTAAAATACCTTACCAACAAGCTAACATATCCATGTATATTATTGTACGCCAGAACCAAGTCCCGAAATTCTCCGGAGCAATAATCGGCCCGAGCACATTCCTTCACAACGGATATATTGTACTTATTCCGCCAACTCTCGAGAACTTTCAGGACTTCCTCAATATTACTGCTGTTTCCACTTTTATGCTTTAGAATGGAAATGAAACTCGTGTCTTCGAAATAGTTGGAGGTCTCGTTTATACCGAGATACGTTGTGTTGTACTTGAGTCGGGTATCGTCGTCTGCCAGCATTGTGATGGCGAGGATTCTTTGTTCATCACTTAGCACTGACTGTTCGACACTGCACCACACGACAATTGATCCGCCGCCGTATGTTGCTCTATTGGAATCATTCGAACTGCTTGTGATTGAAAATTTTCAATTCATATTCTCCTATCTGCGAAAGAAAAAAATACCATTTGTTACCAAGCTTGCGCGAGATATGTATGTACTGATGAATAAATATGAAAATAAATCTCCATAAATCTTAAGATGAAAGGTACCTTATACAATTTATTACATATTGTTATGAGTCAAGATGCGTGAGAGTCCGAAAAAATGTCCAAATATACTATAACTCAGTAACATTATAAAATTACGCTTACTCATATAGTAGTTTTCCTATGGTATCGCAGTTCTGCGATTACATATGTCGCCTGTATTTGCCACCATCCAACAAAATTAATATTCCAGAAAGTTCCGTACAATCGAGAGCATATTCGTTCACAAAGGGAAAGTACACTATACGTCGCTTACATAAGGTTTACAGTTGCTTGCAACACAAAGTTCTGTATAACAATAGCCGCCCCCGACACCTATTTAATACATAAGTGCTCTTATGGACTGTATCCATGTTTACGTACTTGTGAACAACGTCTTCGAGTTCTTTATGGAATATTCGATATCGAGTAATATGAACTGATTTCCAAATTGGTCATTAACAATACATAACACATACATAACATTTCGTAACAAAATGCACACAATTTATGTGTTTTCTCTTGTGGCATGCAATAAAGTGATTTGTATTTGTTAGGTGAGGATATTAGGTTAGGTTTAGTTGAGTTTATGATTATTATGGCTTCATTATCATCGCTTAACTTAGATCTTGATATCATAATTCAGTCAATGGAGGTTTCAAAAAGATTTAACCAATTAATAATATTTGAAAATATAGAGAGTTCTTTATTTTAATTGCAATGAATATATATTTTTTTCATATCTACAAAGTTATACAAGTACTGAAAATAAAATAATAATAAGTATTATTTTCCTGCATTCAGAACAAGCTTAGTTCTGTGCAATACACGGATGGGCAATTGAGGTCCGAATAAATGCTAAAATGCACACCACAACGGCTTACTTCAAGACAGCAGAAGTTACATAATAATACCTAGTGTACTTGTCAAATTCGCTTTATATATGAACAACATAATTGTACTCAATACCCAAATTGACTTTTCATTCCAATTCGCAAACCTATTAAATGTTTTCTTGTGTAAATCAGTTAAGTAAAATATTATCAGGACTTTAGAGTGATGAGACTGATGAATTTAGATGAAGCACGTCAGATTTACAAGGACAGAGATGTTTGGCACTCGGTGCTCTCTGCCTACCTCGCTGGGAACCTGGCGTGACGGTTATTCATTTTATTTTTTGTATTATGTATGAGATTAAACTATAAACATGGACCCCGATGATACCATTTTTAAACTAAGAACATAATTACTAAACGTTAGCGTCGTATTCGTGTGTTTTTATGGATATTTGGTGCAGGTTCTAGAACATTTTGGCTCACCTCCAGCGTTTTCCGCTCAGTTTGTCGTAACTTTTGTTAAAAACCGCAATACGATTTGACTATACTAGAATTATATTGTAATACGTGTCTAAGTATTAGCGAATGTACTTAAATGTAGTTTAAATATACTGAATTTGTTCTGTTCACAGAGTATTTAATGTAATTGTAGTTATATAATTAGAAATCTCATTCTTTATCCATCTTCTTGTGTTTTTTTTTTCATTAATATTATCATTATTTGCAGATATAGTAAAATTAATACCATCATTATTTATATAAACTATAGTAAATAAATAAATTAATGGAACACCAGAAGAAATCATTTCTTCTCTCTATAATTATTTATAGAAAGATTAGAATATAGATATAGAATAATTATAGAAAGAAATTATTCTTTCTATAATTATTCTATTTTGGAAAAATGCTTTATTCCTACGGGAAAACGGGTAATAGGACAACGGATGGTAAGAATTATCTTTAACTTCTAAATGGCGGAACCGACTGGCTTGAAATTTTATATGTGTATTTCGATGATTTTCTGGATGATTTAAAAATACATTTGGATCCGGTAAGTGGCGCTGCTGTCGGTATGTCAACAACTACTGTTATATATGAAATCCTTTTTGCGACTTGGCTTTTAGAGTATAAAAAAATGCATGCAGTTGAAATTGTGTGAAGTTGAAACAAAGGTAAATCGATTTCTTGACCCAAATCATTTATTATATCTAAATAATTATAGCCATTACGGTGGAAACGTTTATGTATATATTTTATACATAGTTATAGTTAGATTGTAAAGAAAATTTGAAAAAAAAGTACAAAACATAAAAAACTTGTTATTACTCATAACTTTGGTGGCACAGAAAATTAAATAATTAAAAAAAATGTTGGCTCTTTTAGGGATTGCTTATTAAAGTTTAGAATTTAATATATATCCATATCCACAATATACATTTTGACTGAATTATACATACTCGTGTATAAACATGATATACAGATAGACACTACGCCATTGTCTATTAACATAAATAAACATAGCAGAAAAATCAGTATTTTTCAGAAAAACAATGTAATACTGACACAATACTGGCGAACAAAATATATACATACTTTATAATATATCTTCTGATTTTAAGTAGAAAAGTATTATACTTTTTAAGTGTCTTATTAGAAACAAAGATTCGTTTAAACTGAATATATCATTTTTCCGTTTAATGTAAGAAATGTAAATTTAGGTTTAACAATATATAATTGTGGATGTATAAAATTACTATTCAACCGTCTTGTTATATAGGAGTGTAGTTGTAACTCGAGAATAACAATGTTATGCGGTGCGCCATTAAGACGCCAAGGGTGACTTCAAAATGCGCGCACCATCTTGAATACGCAATTACTAGGATTACACAGGATAACGTATTAGCAAAATTAACAGTCGTAAACAATTATCCCCGCTGGCATCGGGTTTAGGTGTAACTTTGTACAATAATATATATTTCAAATGTTTTCGTCAAGTAATTAAGGAAGTATGCCGTGAACAATTTATTTCATAGTTTCGTGTTTCAATATTTATACATATATGTGAGTAGGAGGAGGAAGGGAAAATATATAGGATTGTTAGTTGCAATGTATTAAGCCAAGTTTTAATTTTCGTATGTAATTTAATATTTTAAATGTTTATTTAATATCCAATCATTTAGCAAACATGTGATAATTGCCAGCACACGACAAACTTTACAGTCGTGAATTGTTTGCACATACAACATGTCACATAATAATCTTAGCAACGAATTTCGATAATATATTAGTAACATCATAAAAACTTGTAACCACTACTGAAAATAATCACATCTCTTAGTCATATTTACAAGATTTAGTTAACGATATCAAATACGTGAACATTGACACTAACACAAGTATAAAGTGAAATGATATTGATTCACTCTAATAAGAGTATAAAATTTCATTATAATAAGAGTATAGAATAGCTTTCGTAATGATTAAAAAACATTAGTATTTTGTTTAATGTATATAGTATATAATTATATTAGCGTCATATTTATTTTGTATAAATTATATCCAATATTTGTCTAATAAAGCCGTACTTCATGGATTTGCTGAAATTATTTGTTATCGGTACTGAATAAATCGGCAAATAAATACATATTGTTATTAATAATATTACAATCGACTTATACATATTTATTTTGTCGTTTTTTTACGAATATTTTTTTTGTCAGATACTCCCGCAGAATTTTACATAAAACATTAACAAAATAATTAATAATAGGTACTTATATGAACAGTAAATCCTGATATATACGAAAATTACAGGCGTATACAACATTATGTAAAGTTAGACGTGTTATCACTATAATGTTCTAACATGATAACTAGAATGAGTATTGCTTCAAGTAGACATTACTATACATTTGTCTGAATACGACATTGACGAAAAAATTTCAAGTACTTGTACACGTAAGTTTTCCATACATATGAATCAAATCGATAATTAATTAACGTTTGACATAACACATGTCTATTGTCTGTTAATCATTAACGTATCATACTGTTTCTCAGAAACCTTGTACGTATCGTCTGGAAGCATGTTACATAACAACGTCGATGTTTATTATGGTGTATATTAATTAATCAAGAATGTTGATGACTATACAATAATTTGTAAATTACGTTATAACCGATATTCAGAACATGTATACGGTTCATTTAAGAAAGTACCACCGCTACGCCTCTTTGTACCGTCAAGCAGTTGATATTAAAGTCATCTGTGTTTCGGTCTGAAAGGTGGCGGCTTTCAATCCTCAAGAGTAACAACGCTTTTCTGACCCGAATAGGACAAATACTATCTGCATACTAAGTTTACTAATCGGACTAATATTACTTACATTCCATTCCTGCCGTCCTGTCAGCGATGAATAATAATTGACTAATATTCTTATTAACACATAATACAAAGCAAATTAATAAGTACTAACAGATCCACACCGATGGCTTAGCCGAGGTCGTTTACAGTTGCCCATGAATGCTAGCGACCACGTGTGACTGTTGCTTGGTCATTTGCTTATTTATTGCATATCAAAAAGATATTATATTATAAAACATAACATATAAACGTGTATACTATTTTAGCGTTATAGTAAGCATAAATAATGTAGAATATTTCGTTAAGTGGTTGTGAAAGACATTCTCGTGAATTATGATTGCATTTGTATATGAGAAACCGAAACCGGCGTGTATGCATGTAGAGACTG
>DVPR01001858.1:0-10247 GCA_018239345.1 Oxynetra stangelandi | reverse complement strand
TGAATTATGAAAGAATATTATTGTGTATATATTGTGTGTGTGTGTGTGTGTATATATAATATATATATATATATATATATATATATATTATATACACACATTATATATATATATATATATATATATATATATATATATATATAACCAGGAGAGCGATACATTTTAGAAACAAAATAGAAATTTGGTAAGCTTGGGTAAGGATCTGGGGTAAACGACTCCACACTTTACCTTTAAGGACTCATTAATAAAAACCCCGTTCGGACATACGACTCATTTCTTTTACGTGCGTCCGGGACCTTACGGCTCACTATAAAATCTAACGAGACTTGTAAAATAAAGCGGATTATCCATTTACCATCTCTACTTCGTGTTCTATGTTTTATAAGGAAATTGTCGATCAATGGGTATTACATATTAATATTTGATGCAAGGAGATCTTTTCATTTATATACATATTTCAGAGTCGAAATTCGGTCATGATTTTCAACATCTGCATACGTTTACATACTTTAAATACTCGTATAACAAGTTATATAATTTATGACACTTTAAGTTTAATTATAATTGTTTTAATAATTAATTATTTTGTAAACGCATCATTCTAGTAATAAAGATGAAAGCTATTTAGATGCAAGCATCTTGCGTTCAAGTCGTTAAATTTACATAGGACATTAAATTTGTACCGCCTTTATATTACGAACTGGATTTTATAACAAGTCTTGTGCCGTACTATAATACGGAGACGGTGGTCCGTCAGCACAAACTTAAAGTAGGCAGAAAAATACGTTCAAACGTTCGACCTGCAGTCGAAGTAATATAAATTCATTCGCACGTCTAGATTCTTAGGTCAGGTAGGTAGGGGCTCCTTGAAGAGGAAGTATAAATATTATTTTAACTACGAAACAAGATAAATATCAACGGGGTAATGGGTGTATGTGTCCTGTCCAGTGACTTCTTGCGGCGTTCCCACGTGCCATAGTACAGTGCAGCACCTGCGGCTATTACCTCGTGGACGACTACCACGGGCCGAGTTCCAAGGTAATACACTGGCACTATACCACCGCACTCATTACTACTACGTCACCGAAACCTGCCTGTGAAGGGACGTAGACAATGAATTATCGCGTAGTTCCTTAATAACAATTGACTGCGAGCAGCGCGGCGATGGCTCCGTGATCCGTACCTTGTTTCAACTATCTCCAAAGTCCGCACGAGGACGGGTTTTCAAAAATCTACGACTACCGCCAGATACAAAGCGTCTGCGGGTTTCTTAATCGATGTACATCGAAAAACTCTATTACAATAAATTAATAAATCAATTACCTGATACTATTTTTATTGACTAAGTAACCAATGTGTAATATATGTACATATGGAACAATTTCAAAGTACGATTTTGAAGTGTGGTAAAATGGAAGAGATTTCTTGTATAACGAATTTATTAACCAGAATAGAATAATTCGAAAGCAATGAAATTTGAGCCAAACATAAAACCTTCTATACAGGCTGTGTAAATAGGAACCTCACTCGGACTTGCGAGTTGTTTACGCGCCTTCAGAAGATTTCAGTGCGTGAAACTCTAGAACGAAAAATAATATTTTGCTTAAATAAAAAGATAAAGTTGATTGTAAAATAAATAGTATGATTTTTAAATACAATAAAAAATTGTGTGATTGACGATTGTAAGATATTTGTATTATATTTTAATGTAAAAATTTGTAAAATTATTTAAGTTTTAAATTTTTGGGAACATGCTAAACCTACTTTGGGAACAGATCCCTCATGTGGAAATAGATATAATTATAGATGCAATAGAAACTTGGATCCAGCATTGAAATGGAGAAGCAATACCCATAGTTTTTTTTCGTTTTTGCTTTCCCGCATCTCTCAGATACGCCCTGCCCGCCAAAAGCTATGATAATATGTCTCCTTAATTTAGCTAGACAATTTTACTTGACATACATACTAATTGTACAATATTACAGTTCCTATACTTATTTATACTAATTATATTTACCGAGTCTAACCATATTAAAATGACACCAAATGACACACCGCATACAATAAACAGAGTCGTCATGCGCTGAGCAACGTCCAACTGTAATGTTAACAGGGGACCTGAGAAAATTGTAAATATTCATGTTAATTTTTTTACATACCAAATTAACCCACTCTAGTTCGCGGAGTGCTCGTTAAAAATGACTTTGTCGTTCGCATAATCCGCTCACAACACTAGCGGGGGCAGGCGACGCGACGCCGGCGAGCGGACGGCGGGACGCTTTAATATTTCACGACAAACGCTTTCAGTAAATAGAGTTTATGCGAAGTGCGTGAGTTAAACCACCTGTTGTACATTCAACGAACGGTCAATTAAATATGCGTTTATATTATATTTAGTCATCAGTGTTCAAGCTATCGGCGATTTTCGTTAGCTAACATTTTGAATCCAACGAAACAGTAGCGTGAACTGTTGGAGTATTTATTGTATGTCTTAATATAATTTATACGTCTTACTACAATAGAAGTATTTGTCAGTCAAAAATAAGACTAAGTACTCAGAGTAGAGTAGCTGTGAGAATATCAGTTGACAAAGGTCGGTATAAAACAGTAAAAACAGTATGTAACAGATTGAGTCATACGAGTGGATCTCTTCAATAACCCAAACGTGATAGCGACTTCTTCACTATTGTACACGTTCACAGGCGGCAATAACCATTTATCACTGGAAAAGCTGTCTCAATATACTTGGTGGTGTACATATATTTAAATAGTACAGTTAGACTAGCCCGTAGGTTAAGAGCTTAGTTCCTGTGGCGGCGAAATTTAAACAAGATTATTTATTCGTTCTACGTTCGATTTTATGTAACGATACATTTTAAAAAGGATGTAGTTTAGCAGTTCTCTAGTTACTGTAGAACAAGCTCTGCCCAGTATAGACCGATGTCCACACGTGAAATTATCCTAAAAGATTACGATATTATCTTTTAATATAGCTTAATTCACATACTGTCTGAGCAATGATATATAGGTAGTTATATTTATCATTACATCATAAAATTAAATATGCGTTATGAATGTAATAATTTTAGTGTTTATTACAGGATCGCCTATTATTTTATCAGCTGTCAATACGACAGGAGACTTATGCTCTTCACAAACATAAGCGAAACCACTGTCACGACGCGCGGCGAATAGCGGTGCTTAAATATTGAACAAGGAGCGCCTCCAGCGGACAGTTTATGGAGAGCGAGCGACTGTGCTTGATAAATACGAATGCGACGGTAAAGTTACAACAATTTATTCGGTGGGCTGCTTTCACGCATACTTGGATCTCATTAATATTCTCGTTTCGGTTGTGCCTCACGCCGGCAGTGGCATCAACAATACACGTAGACAGCTGGTTAATTCCTCTTATTTATACACTGAAACACATGTAAATTATCAGAACAGGGCGGTATTTCAGTGCTATCGACCAATAAAGCACACTAAGCACTGCCATAGTGCCACATAAATCAATGTAAAGTCAGCAGCGCGGCCACACGTCCGCAGTTGGACATAAGACTCAGCTCGCTGAACAAACGGCCCTCAATACCGCTGTACTCACTATACAAGAAGGAAAGTGTTTAATTAATTGACTCTCTTCTATTTCCTGTCATTTTTTTCTAGGGGAAAATAAAGAAGTAAAGGTGGCTACTACGCATATATGAAACAGAATTTTAGTGTTATTTAAGAGGGTTAGAGATTTGCTTAAAAAGCAGGGATAGCCTAGTTCAGGTTCAGTATTCGGCGTGCCATTCCAAAGGTCCTGGATTCACATTCAGGTGCTCAACTCTTTTTATATAACGCGCCGTTTTGAGATTAAATATCACTTGTTGACCCTAAATAAAACCATAATGATCTCTAATGCGTTTGAAGTCTGACAACCCGCATTCGGCTAGAATAGCAGACTGCGGCCCTTCTCATTCTGAGAGGATATCCGTTTCTAACAATGGAATGATAACAAGGGTTGGTAATGATCATGATGACGAATTTAAATGCGGTGCATCGACGATTTTCCTAGCTGGCTAGCTAGCATGCTTGTTTGCTAGCTGTATTAAAAATAATTTTTTAAAAAGTACAAAAATATACAGAAAATAAAGTTTGTTTAGAAAAATATTATACAGATTTGCCACAAAATGTTATTGTTAAACCATATCATTGTTATCGTGCCATGAATCGTTTAAAAGTAATTATCACGAAATTATCTTCACACAGTCGTCAGCTTTAGAATTATTTCATGTACGCATATGCCATATGGATTTACCTGAATAAATATGTTAAAATAACCATAAATCCCGTTTACAAATCCTCGAATTAGAGTTGTATCAGCACAGTGCCATAAATCAAAGCGGCCTCAGCGCGCGGTCGCCGTCAGCGAGTGTCTGCCAGCCCGCGGCGCAGCTCCACACACACTCGAGCAACGGAGATAAATTGCACGAGAATCCTATCCAAGCGTACGATGGTTTAAAGATGTTAAATCTCTCAGATTTCAACCTCGGAATATCGCCGCTGTACCAACTCGTGCGATACATCAGCTGACTATTAGTTTCTATTATGTAAACTGTTCACGCTTAGATCGATGTTGACATTACTCAAGATGATTTTAGTATGTTCATCTCTTCTAAAATGTTAAGTTATTTCGGAACAATAATGATTCTTGCCGTAATGTTCCGTTTCGCCACAAAATCACCACGCAGCTGGTGTCTGTATTTGAATAATGACTTCAGCTATCAGCTGTGGTTTATATACCCTCTGAGCGGAGCGATATCAATGATATGCATGAAATTATATCCCAGCAAAGCAAAATACTTTGTATGTGCCACTATTTATTTTAAGTAGATAAATAACCCTCACGCCAGGTCCCCAGCGAGGTAGGCAGAGACCACCGAGTGCCAAACATCTCTGTCCTTACAAACCCGACGTGCTTCGTCTATTTATTTTCACTTTCTTAAATTTCCGTCTAGATATAGTTATAATAAAAATCACCTACGTACCGCAACTCGAGAAAAACTTAATTAATTAATATTTGATAATAAATATGATAAATGAGAGTATTTGAACGATGTAAATGGAAATACGCTGTATTGAAAGCGGAATTTAGAAGCACTTAATTGCCACTGTTAAAGTCAAATAGCGGGGCTGTAATTAATCAAAATTCACTCGGCCGCAAATACTTTTGCTTATTTTCGTTTATTGAATAAATAATTTATAATGTAACTGAAAAATGTCGTATTTAATATACTCGGTCATCGAAATAATGTATTAATTATAGATTTCCTAATTAGAATTTTTATGTTTATTATATAATTTAATTTCAAGGATAACGATGTAGGAATGTTTTTTTTTATAATTCACTTACAATATTTTGTGTGATCATTAACAATTCTGGCCTTCATCGACATCCTTTTGGTCACGGATCTCCTATCGTATTTACAGCTGAAAGACCATAGACTTCTATGCTGGCGAAACTGGTGCCGAGTTAGCAGACTTCGCACGCCATACATAACATTATACAGAACTCTTAAAGTTTGTATAGTTTTTCCCGCGATGTTTTCCTTCGTCGCCACAACAAACTATATTTAACTTTACACGAACAATTTTATAAGGTCAGAGCAACGTGCCGGAGTTGAAGCTAGATTGCCAAAGATCATATTGTTCGATGTTTCCCACGGGAATAGATGTGTGCCTTTGAACTGGGAATCACTTAACGGGGAGCAGTGTTCAGGCTTTTAGAATGGAGCATCTTAATCCCTTTAAGTGCCGTTACATACAGACAAGCTTAGCCCTGTCACACGGTACCTTACACATATTATAAAGTAAACGATTATATAGATAAATATATATGTATTTATTAAGATCATTGTTATAGCTAAATCGGAAAATTGCTCTAGTGGTTAATGAAACTAACTGATGATCCTAGATTATTTGTTTGATGGACACTAGTATTTGTTCTGTATCTACATAATACATATTTCATAATTTAGACTATCAACTACCTAGTTACAATAGTATAGGATGTGTCTAGATTGAAATCAAACGACCGTATGTTATGTGATCCAAGATTTTAGTTATTATAATACATAAATATGTTAATAAAAAACTCGTTTTCTTTATACATATGTATTTTGTCAGAAACATTTGGCACTCGGTGTTCTCTGCCTATCCCCGTTAGGGACCTGGCGTGACGGTATGATATGTATTTTGACGTTTTCACGGGAACTATTTATTATTGTTTGTGTTTTTATTAAGAACAATTTCTTATAGAAGTAGATACTTAGTAAGTCATTCAGCGCCTTTTGCAAAAAAAACTTTAAGTGCTCCAATTCAAAGTCTCGTACAAAGCGTAATTAATCATTGTATTACAGTCGGCGTTAAAAATGCCTTGAACATCTGGAGTTTAACCTGAAGTTAATAGCCCCGCGACTTTTTTCGCTAATTAGATCTTTTATTTTTAGATTTTCTTTAAGAAGAATTTCTTTTGATGTTGTTAATTCGTTCCACGTTGAAATTAGACTTGTAGATTTTGTAAAGCAAAAGGTTTGATAAGTGCTAAAACCTGTATTCGGGTCACTCGGGGAAGTACTATCGCTACACCTATTTCTCTGTGAAGTATTTAGTTGTATTATAACAATATGTGTTTCGATTTGAAACCTGTGGCTGCCGGTCCATGTGACCTACTAGTGGTGATCTTCTCACTCCTCAAGACCAGCTCTGGCAGCACTTCTGTGACCGGCCAACAATAAAAGAAAAAGTCCTGTTCAAGCTTACAGATGTCTATCAGCGGCATTGGCCACTCGTGACTGCTTCATGCCTCACATAAATACATACATACAAACATACAACGCAAGCTAATAAAAGCGTGTTAAAAACACACAGCTATCTGTAGCGTCGCAAAAACAGGCGTTTCTTTTATAATTTAAGAAATAAGCAAAGCTCCATGTTAAAAATATTAAAATTGTAATCGTTACATTTTCTTTTTTTAAGATTCAGTTGTTATATATCTAATCTTTCGAAACATTGAAGTTAGTTAGTTATCCACATTGCTGGCTGATTACAAATTAGTGGATATCAAACGCTTAAAAAAACAGTATAGTAAACGCTCAGACGCCAAGATTACTTCACCATGTTTTCCCTTGCCGTCTTAACCCGTGAAATTTATCTTAAAAATCTAAAATATTGTTTTACAAAAAATAAAGGTAAGGTCCAATTAATGTTATCTGATAATAGTATATTACGTTTCCCCAATCATATAAGATTTTTACAATAGTGTAGTCAATAATATCTTTTTTTTGTTAAAAGTAAATAACAGAAAAAATCTTCGTTTTCAGAAGAAACACATTCGTTTATTTCTATTATAGATTAGAAAAAATGTGATATATTCATGTCTAGAGACCTGCCCTCTGTAACAAAAGCAAATTCTAACAATGTAAAAATACAATCAATTTATTCGAAAACAAAACTCGTATGTACTTCAAAAACAATATCACGTGCCGCCATATTGCCACCGTTTCGCGCCATTTATCTTCCCGCGTGTGTGTGACGTCACACGAATTTATTTCGCATGTCCGCTATTGTGGAACCGTGTGTATTCGTTTGAGAGCTGAATATTGAAGTTTGCTGTGTTTTGGACATTATTATTGTTACTACGAACTGGTATTGTAATTTTATTTAGAATTTAGTGTTTATATATTACATAGGTAACTTTTTTTTATTGGAAACAGATGAAAAGAAATGAGCAAGTACAATTGGCGAATCTTTCTTGCTTTTCACATCGTGTAACAAAAAAATGTAGGTACTACGAAAATTTCCCCGGATTTTTCCCACTATCTACTAGATTTAAAATATTATAAACAGTTGTTTTGTTATTATTGAACTTTGGATATACGGGTACACAATATACAATATTAAAAAGTAATATAAAACCAGTAACAAATCATCTTACCCAGCGTAGCTACCGACTTACTATTTTTCTACGTTAAAATAAACAAATATTTCTTACAAATGAAGTATCGAGTCATAACTTTAGTGATCGCGTAAATCATAAACGCACAAACAACATTTTTCGTGAAGAGTATTCAAAACAGTTACGATACCTTTTTATTGTTAAAGAAATGTAGAAGAAACTATTGCCAGAGAAAATTAGGCGTCGCCATTGTTTCTTTAATCTTCGCGCTCGTGAGGGACGTCGAGTGAATTTATTTCGTCCGTCAACATCGTGGAATCGAATGTTAGTTTCGGCATCGAATGTAACGTGTCAGTGCGTTTCCGAACTATTTTATTTCTTAATTACAACATATCATTCCCGGATTCAAAATTGTTTTGCAATAGACATGGAACGTAACTTATGTTAAATGTAACTAGAAAAAAATATTTTCAGCGGTTCCTTTTGCAAACAGATGTCGAAGTGCCATGGTTAAGCGGTTACTTCTCATACAGACCGCACAATCTGGGCATTCGAGCATATTACTACGGGCGTGAGGCCGATCTTCAACAAGAATAAAAATATTAACATCATTTTTTTTCTATATCACAATGTAACGGCTTATTTAGTTCTTTATTATCTATTTATGTTTATTTTAAACATAAACTGCAATTCTTATGGCAAAATAAAACGATGTACATATATTATTATATTTCCATTCATTTTCGTCAACCTTACAAAATATTTAAAAAATCTAGAAACATCCAGTATGATCATAAACGTGTGTAAATACCATTGCTAGTCATATGAGCACACCAGGCAAGTGACTTTTCAGTTGACCTTGAAGTAAAGCAGTTATGATTTTTTGATTCCGCTTCTATTACTATAGTTATGTTTTTCAACAATGGATACAAGGTAGATTTAAATCGGACTCGTTAGAATTCAATACACAAATTTACAAAGCGAATGATACAAGCCATGACAGAGGACATTTCAATTAAAAATTGATATAAAGATAATCTCAAATGTTGTCATATGGTATTATCACAATTTAATTACTTAAACATTTAATTGTAATAGACAATTACTCATAGATGTCTTACTTTCTCAAAAAGAATGATACAACTTGTATATTAATAAACTATTTTTTAAACTATAACAACGTCATAATAACTTTCCGATAATATAAATACTGTATATGAGAGAGTGAGAGCACATAATATGAGAATGTTAGATACAATTTCATGTGTTAAATATTCTGATAGTTTAATATGTTTTTTCGCCATAAAGCAGTGAGTCCCGTAATAGTGCGGAGAAGTCCCATGGGGTAGCCCGGTCTAGTGCAGAAACGTGTTCTCGCTAACATAACAATATCTCAACAGACCTTTGAGTCACATTACAAAATAATTATCAAGTTACATGTGAACCTATTCACAATTAAACTAGGTATCCAACAAGGATATGTACTGGGTCCTCATTTTTACCATTAACTTGCCCAAAGCTAGTGACAAAATTTTCAAACTGGTGCCGAGTAACATCCTATTTTATTTTTATTTTATTCGTTTATTTTAATATAGCCAAGTAAAGATAAGTATTTGATTCTGAAATACATGAGGTCGATCTGTAATTTAAACAAACCGAGTAATGTCAGGTTTATTTAAGAACTCGCTAAATATAACAAGTCCACATCTTGTCATATTTAAAGTAAAACAACATGAGTTTTCTTTGAAGTTCATATCAGATGTCGTAATGAGGATGAAGTTTCCAAGCAGAATATAAAACGCTCGTCTTTTAAAAGAGCATACCAAAGAAAGTAGCGACGGTTTTCATCTAGATACTTTTTATGATGGCTAACAACTTCTTGACTAATAATCAGCAGGTACAGGTTCTTTTTTAATTTTTTACAATATTTTATTGGAGATTCCAAATTGATGTTCGTTGTTTAATGAGTTCGAAACATGTATTTATTCATTTACTTAACCTTTATTGCTGTCTGTACGAGGATAATTAGGTGAAACAAAAGGCGAGCTTAATGCCTTATACTTCCTCTAGTAGTTAGTCCAAGTTGATGAACATGTGGTAGTTGGCAAAACAACTTATAATCTAAATATTTGAGTATGTACTTGTAATTTGTAAGACTATTAAAACAGTGCCGAAAGTTTTTTCCGTCGACTTTTATCTTTCGGTCTATCATACTCAAGCTTCAATGCTACTTAAAGCCGATGTACCCAACCTTCTGATATTTTCATTGAGCGTATTGTATATACCTTATAATGAAATAAATGAT
>DVPR01001857.1:0-10248 GCA_018239345.1 Oxynetra stangelandi | reverse complement strand
TTATGATGACGAGACGGCTAATAAACTAGAATTATTTTTTTGTTGTTTTACTGTGCCTGTGTACAGAACAAATCCTTGTGCTCATCACACAAATATTTGTCCTGGGTGGGAATCGAACCCACGACCCCCGACGCAGCATTAAGGTTCATTAACCACTGCACCAACGGGCCAGTCATATATATATATACTGTGCGCACTTCGAATATCATTAATTTTGATTTAGGTCAAGTCTTCGCTTATTCATATTGTTATGTATATATAAGATATTGTTAATATTATGCAGGTGATTATATTTTTATTCATTTCTTCGCATAAGGATGATTATTCAATCAATTTGCAATGACGACCAAGCTGGCTCTACCGTCTCTACTATATTTAACGGAATCAATGTCAATACCGCTATTTTCATTAAATTTGGCATTATAGTGCTATAATAGGAATAAGAAAATTTAACTACTTTCGTTTATGGGTTAATATACGGTAGCTAGTTAACGGTTACAGTAGATACTATTTCTACTTACTAGGACATGTATTTAATTCAAACACATCCTGCGTTAATATGCTAATAAACCTTTTTACGTATGTTAAATTCTTTGACATTAAATTAAAATGTAATTTTAATGTGGGTTCAATGAATTTCGTAATAACTGAACTCGGTCGCTGCACATAGATCACGTCCATTAGCGTCTGACCCCGTCAATGAATGATATTAAACAATAGATCGCCCGAAACAATAAGATCCTCGATGTGTCGTCTTGCCTGTGTCTTATGAGACATCGCTTTAGACCTCCAATGAATAGCAGACTTGTTGCCGACACGAATAAAACAACATCGAGTTTATTGACCTCTCGATAATAAATTAATACATAATTTTATAACAGCATTATCCATTTCCACTGACATACCCACATCGGCTATGACCGAGCATACAGCCAATGCATTGTCATGTAACGTATTTATATATTACATTAATTTACCATTTATACGGCAAACCCGCGTCATTCAGGTAACTTCAATAGCGGAACTAAGAACAAATGCAACGATGACTCAGTCGTTTTGTGTGAGCAGGCACCTCGCCAATTCCGTTTATTCCGCAGTCCATCGGCCCCGGCGTACCGCTCGGCTAATAAATGAAACATCCGATCTGAGAAGCGTGCTCGAAGGTGAAAGAAAGTTACTGAAATCGGGGCGAACAAACTACGCTCGAGGTGGTGGTGGTAGCTGAAAAGTGGATCGATACACACACAGGTGTGTTGTTCATGCGGCTGAAATAAAGACACGATTGAAACCACTTTACTGTGTCATATATTGTTTGGTGACGACTTGAAGTGAAGTCAATAACGCACTGAGGTATATAAATGAATATTGCAGCGTCTATTTCATATTTGTGATAATAATACTTCACTTGGTTAGTGATTTCGATTTCTGTTTGTTTTATATTACGTAATAATTCAGTGGTTAGTTGTTGAGACATTTGTAAGACGTACAGCATTTAAAAATACAAAATGACTTAAGCGTTATTAATATGTACTTACATATTACACATACATACCTATTATTCCAAAGTCGGCCTTCGCCTCGTATCGGGTGAGACCGATGCGACACCGTCATGTTAAATAGTTACAGAAGCACGCGATATAAGCATGACGTCATCAGTCGACATCAAACACCTATAAAACATTTAATGTCGAGCCATGATTACGTTGTAGACGTCCACATATCCGAATAATATATGTCAATGTTATATTATCCCCACAACACCAATAACTTAGAGCTTTCTAAATAACAATGCAAAGACATCACTTTATGGAAAATATAACATTAATAAAATCTGCCAACATTTACATAAACTGTATACATACATACATATTACAAAATTCATTTGCAACACACTCGGTTACGTGCTAGTGTAAAATAGGCAAATCGATAGTTATAAAAACAGTGAAACACTATAACGAGCAAGTCATTATAGTAATAAAAGAACTAGTTCGATACTGTCATTTTCGTTAATGGCTAGTGAGTGTTTGTGCGCGATAGATCGTTTGTGCAATATGCATCGAACGCAGTGGGACGCGATAGGGCTGCGGGCTGCGGGCCGGCGGGTGCGCCGCAGTGCCATGGCGGGCACGCGGGTAGTGTGTCTCTGGCCGCGACGCCGAACGCCGCGACGCCGAACGCCGCGACGCCGCGCAATCAAATTCTCGCACCGCGAAAACAAACCATACGCAATTATCTCTCGCGATAACGCCTTCCAACGCTATCAGTTCGTGATAACTCACCAGTGTGATAAAAGATAAAAAGACGTAGTGGTCGACGCGACAATCGTTGTGCTCTAAACTATTATGTAAAACAATTTAAGTCGAAATACCAAGGCGCAATAATGACCACCATGGCCGGACATCGCAAAAGTATCTCCGTTCAAGACTACCCGGAACATCTGAATCCCTTCCACGAAGAGGATAATCACAATAAAATAAGATTTTGGACCATTGGCCGAAAACACAACAGAACGAATAGTATTAGTTTCTCCGGAATCAAGGACTTGAAGAACTCTTGGTAAGTTACATCTTAATGTCATTCTTTAGTTAACAGTTTAATCGGTAAATACCTATTACTTAGTACAAAGACGATTTACAAGAATTTAAATCGCGTGTACTTCGTACCTACCATCACGTTTCCAGCTCTAATTATTTTCCAGTGTGAGTGTGTTATAATATAGGATGATAAGTGAAGAAAATTTCACTTTATATACACTACACAATTACCGAAACCTAAAAAAGTTATTTATAAACGGATAATATCAAATCGTCGACCCCAATATGGATACAAACTTAGTTTATTTATGCACTTAAAATAATAAATAATTCAAATAGATTCTAAAATTTTACATTATTTCATAAATCACACACACAATATATGTGTCCGACTCTAGCTGATTTCATGTATAGCATTGAAAAGCCGGAGGCAAGTTAGTACAATGTTAGGACACGTAATAATTGCAACTTGAAATTGCACCCGGAAGGTTTGCGGTCACCTTGTTCACCGCAATGTACTTTAATATGCAGTGACTATTCCTTTACGTCCAATTCCAAGTTTTCTCCTAGTACCTATATTGTTACACATTACGAAACACGCTTGCATGGCTACAATTTATATATAAATTACAAATTTCAGTGAATAACCTTCGTACATTAATTTATAATGCATTTTTCATAAATAGGTATAATTATCTATAGCCAACACCGTGAGATAATAAATTTGTGACAGTTAACAAAGTAACTTGGAATTATAAATACGAGTATAAATACTATTAAATATAAAGAATGTAATTACTATTAATTATACAGCCAATTCTTCTGATGTCGCTATTCTATTCATAGATGTAATAGCGAAATGGATTTAGGTAATAAACTGAGCTGGTAGTCTTCTTCTTGTTATATATAAAAAAGGAATTCTGATCGTTAGTCTTGCTAACGATGCGACTCGAGAACGGCTGATCCGTGTTGGCTAATTTTGGTTTTAAAATATTCGTGGAAGTCCAGGTCTGGTCTGCGGATGATAAAATATGGAAACATTCCAAGGAAAATAGAAATAACAGCTGTTAAAAATTTACATATAAAATGCCAAGCTGTGAAATGTTGGATGTTCGTCCCGTCTCGACTTTCAGAAAAAAAATTATAATGTGCTCATCTTGTCTTTACTTATTATTAATGCTTCGTTTTTTATATTCGAATGAATATCCATGTGGAAGATGACGATGAGCAAATGGTTTCATTAAAGTAATGGGGACTTAACTACAACTTTTTTATGAAGTCTTGGAAGCAACACGAAAATTCATTTAAAAAAAAATACATTCAAATTTTGATTCACAACTGGACCACGTCGATGGCGCTGCCGTCGATATGATCTTTTCTTAGTCGTCAGGGACGATTTTAATGATTTGTTTTGTGCAAGTTCGAGCGGGTGGCTGTATGGTTTAAATTAACACCTGGACTCGACAGGTGGCGCAACAGTCAGTTTCCAGAACACGTCAGAAGTTTGTGACGGTAGCGCTGCTTTTATGGGTAGGACGACGTCTACCGGGCCTTCTGGTAAAAAAACATTATACAGTGTTAAAATTCACTAAGATCCAGTAAATGATCACATACGAACAGTTAAGATATACCAATTCCAAAATTTTCGTCTGATCACACAAATAGTAACTAGGTACTTTCAAATATACCTATTAATATATAACATTACTAGTCTTTTCCGGCTTTATTTAAGATAACATAAAAATTTCGCAACAAAACTATTATAATTAAGCAACTAACTTGTTAAACATCATGATTGTCCACATCGAGCCCTGGCTTATTGTATCGGAGATATAACTTTATTGTAATAACACTATACATAATACAAATAAATATGCAAACCATTTGCTTATGCTAATATATCGTGGTATTCCTTTTTGAATACAAATTATATGAACACTGACGAAGACGATATTGAAGGTATAGTTTCCAACGTTTTATTGTTTAAATCATTATTAAATAGCGATTATGTAACAGTCACATGGTCTTATAAGACCTATGTGCATAGATTAACAGATTTTGCAAGCACCTACAATATAATATGTCCTTGGCAAGATTATGTCACTTGTCGTCAAAAAAATTACTTTTCATAGAATACTTTATGCAGTAAGATAGCACGCTTTTAAATATACATGAAATGTAATATAATTATGTTTCATAAAGGCTAATACAATTATTTAAAACGGGAATAAAATGTAAAAAACATTTGTATAACCTAAAAAAATATTTAAAAAAAACTTAATGTGAGCGTCTAAAAATATAGCTAGGGACCTGGCGTAACGGTTATTTGTTTATTTTATTTGTAAAAATATATTTGCCAATGGCTAGGTACTTTATGTCTATAAATGCAGCCAGATATAGTGTATGTTATCCATTATTGGCAGGCAATTAATATCAAAGACCACTCGAAGGGTAATACACGAGTAGTTAATTGTCGCATTGCCTATCGGTACATTAGATATTGGTGTGCATACATGCATGCTTAAGTCTTAATATCTCATTGGCTGACTAGTTGTTCCACTTGCTCAGTACACACCACCTAAATGATTCACATGCAAAATGCAAATATTGCGAAAGATTTTTAGAGTAAGAAACTTTGCCGATGACCTCCGCACGTTGATGTAAGTGATGGACTTTGTTTTCTGATTCATTTTGATTATTAAAACCTTTTAAAAACTTACCTGTAATATTTTTTAGGTATATATGATATTGTTATATTATGGATTGTGTTTTGGTCCCGAGATAATCAAATATATATTTATTCTTTTTTGTTTATTGCTTTTTACTCACTTTATCTGTTCAGAGTATTGAAAGTCAGTTAAGTAGGTACATTCCGTGTGATAAAAATAGCATGGTTCAATGTAATAAAAACGCATTATTATTATGTCCCATACTAAAAAGTTACAAATGAAACGGTAGCATGTGATTGCTTAAACAATTTTACTTGGTTTACTTAATGTCACTGTGTAATATATTTACTTATGTAATTATGTTTCTAGTGATAAGATGAAAGGTAAATTTTATTTCTACGTACCTAGCTTTATTCATACCATAAATCAAATATAACTTGCAGTAATGTCCCGATCGAGTTATTATATCAAATTTATTAATATTCGCCTTGTATAACCAAGTAAAGTCACGGGTATCACGTTTATTTATAGAGCTGATGTCACTTTGATAGTTTGTAAACAATGAAGAAACACCTACCTACTTGTTCAATACAATATAGTGTTATCCTCTTGCATTACTGAGAATGTCTTAGGACACATCGTGTGAATTTCGAGCTAGAATGCAAATAAATGTAGCTTCTAAAATAATTTACGTGTATATACATACATATGCGAGGACGGACAATTTACATGTAAGTATATTGCTAGTAATAGAAGCTATTTGTATTAGCTTCAATCGCGTTCTTATTATTCGCGTTCGCGTGATATTTTGTGAAAATTGTAAGATATAAACCATACACATTTTAAACGGGAAGCATCACTTTAAAAACTATTTTCAATGCACAGAATCACATTGAATATACCAACTATTAATTTACTTTAAGCTTGTTTTCTATTGGCGATATTTCTACTTCGGTAATAATTTTAATTTAATTTAAATGTAAGTGAGAATGTATCTACTTAATTGGTAGAAACAGTTTAAACAAAAAAATATAAAGTATTGCACGTACGTATACATAAACATAATACACAGAAATATAGATATTCTCCTAGTACATGTAGGGGTCCTTGCCTCTTGTGAAATCTAGGGTATTATATACATATTTTCCACTCGTGTGTCAGTCTTTTGTGAACCAATAAAACATTTTCATTTTTGTGACTAAAACCAGAGAGCACATAACAAAAGAAGGTACAGATAGCAAGCCGATGATACACAATAATATATGTAGGTCTATGGCACAAGTAGTTTTGTATCGTCGTTTTAGGCGTTGTCGAAATTTTTAAAAAATAGAGTTTGATCATACCGAGATAACCATCTTGGCTTTTACATTCATGATTCTGTAACTCTTCTGTAATAAGTTTAAAGTTTCGTAACATATTCATCATGTTGCTGTGCTTGTATTTGGACGCTATGTAAGTACCTAACTAGTAAAGTGTTTTTGTTTACTATATGTAGTAACTTCGAATAGCTCGTTATGATAATAACTACAGTTAAATTAAATCAAAACTTTGCTTGGCCTTTTCTTCAACTGGAATAGACACGGCGTGAAATAGTAAGCCAGATAATGAATATTCCGATTTTTCTATGTGATGAAATTATCAGAAGAGCAGGCAGCAGTCACAACTGCCCGCTGCCACTCATGAATATCGACTCATGGCCAACGACTTCGAACAAGACTGTAGGAGTGGGACTGTTAGTGTCAAACATTTTATTCAAAATAAGTATGGGACAATCGCCAACTCAGAGTTCAATGAACTAAGTCTAAGAGAAATAGTAATTCTATACTGAAACAAAAATATAAAAATAACACTCCGATCAATTTTTTTATATTTAAAATTTAAAAAGAATTACATGGATGACATAATCATGTAAATGTGAATATGAAATGAGGTGCACGCCAGGATTTGAACCCAGGACTCTCACAGAGCTGAACTCTTAATCACTAAGGCTATCATTGCTTTTTTTACACTTAGAAATATGTACTTAAGAGTTTTATTAATAAAATATAAATATAATTTTATTAATATAATATAAATCTAATAAATAATAATAGTATATTTTTACACCCAGACACAGAACAAACACTTGTACTCATCACAGAAATATTTGTGTTGGGTGGGGATCGAACCCCCCGACCCCCGGTTCAGCGTCTGGTTCGCTAACCACTGCACCAACGGGCCAGTCAATATATTATTTTCAAGCAAATTGAAAGAACGTGTTCTCTTCTTACTTGCAAAATTTTATTTGAACAGATATGATAACAAAATTTCACACTGTAATTATATCATTGGACGTGGAAGAATATAATGCACCAAGGTATTATAAAACCTTAAATTATGTAAGACAACAATAAAACGATCTGTTATTGGCCAATACTCACGATTACCTCATTTTCGCCGAGTTTCTTTTATTTCGGATGGCCTACTTATAGTTTGATACAATTATAAGTGCATTGTTTTTATTCAGTATGGCACTTGTTCTTTGTTTTAAATTTATTTTTCTGTGTTACTTATTGTTTTAGTAGGCATCTGTTTAAATGATGTCATAAACTGCGGTCATTTACTTACCTTTCATTGGTTAAAATTACTGTATGATATTTTAAAAAACTTCGCGGTCGCCTTTTTATTTCTCCACATTAGAATTATAATTTACAATATTTATCTTAACAATGTATCAACATGGCTTACTTTGTAAGTGAAAATTTATTAATTAAGCTATACCAAGTACCACCACACAGTAGTATTTAATACCAAGTACAGTAGTATTTAATACCAAGTATTATTCTAACAAAAAAAAATATTTCATAAGTCCCCACGCACAGTCGCATTCATTACCAAAGAAATACTATTTTATTTAAAACATGAAACAGTGTATTCAAGGACAGTAGTATTCAAAAGTTTTAACATTTTCCAGTTTAAAAGTTTTAACAGATTAACCACTTATGATATCGGGAACTCTCCAGACATTTCTATCTATATCCCGAGTATTCTAGAGACGAAAGCAAGCACAATAATACATCTGGTAACTACCCTACTTTGATGTTAAATCTGTTTGAAACTCTAGTCACTTCGCCATCTTACATTGAAATGACAAATGTGTTTCAGACAACGTATAAAACCTTTTTTACCTATCCATACTCACGATATAAAATTTATCCATTTATAATTATTGTTACAGTTTAAGTTTCGTACAACTATCGATATACGGCATTTAACAACAATGTTTGGCCAATTGTTTTTTTAGAGAAACTATGTTTATTGTTTTTTTTAACTGTCTAAATTTAAAGTCATAATTATGTATGACATAACCAATAGGCGTCTCTAAATTTAAACACCTGGGTGGCGATATGTTTTCTTATTCACAAAATTGCATTTATTATGTCCAGTAAAGTATAGCTACCACGCATCGTTGGAGAAAAATTCAATAATTAAATTTCAAGTGCCGTTGGGGGACTAAAATTATTGTTCATCGATTTCATTTCAATTACATGTACAAGTACGTCGTGATAGCAACATGATGTAAAATTGATGGACGTGCCTTGGCACTAGTCCAAGGTTTCGTTACAAAATGGTTTTAATATTACTGGCGTATGTAAATATTAAAACCGTTCAAGACCTCGTGAAAACAGTTTATAACATGATTACATTACAAAGCAGATATTTTTTTACTAATTTACTTAGTCCATATTTAAAGTTATTTTTTTATAATATCAAAGTTATACTTGTCGGAAAATATAAATGTTATAAAATTGATTATAATTCGAAATACAAGAATAGGTTAAAATAGATCCGAGCTGATGAAATATAGATGACAGATAATTCTATCAGAGCTTGCTAAGGATGTCCATAGTTTTTTAATTGTATTTATGTTTTGCAAATGTACATTCAGATAACAATGTAATGTAACATATAATGTCATAAATATTGTTGTTAGAGACTTAAGTATTTTTATATGCAGTATTCCGATGGCGGCAATGCCAAGTAAACAAATTGATTTCACGTAGTAATTTTGATCACGTTGAATTAAATCAATTTAGTGTCTCCCACGGGTGAAAATACACAAATTAACGGTTTTCTAAATTTGATTCATATATATCTTATAGAGTTACATATAGTAGAAATGTACAGTTCTGTGGCGAATGAAAGAAATACAGCCTAAGTGTTATGTAGCACCACGTGTATTGTCGAAATATTTATAAAAATTACAGGTTTACTACACATTATAAAAATTATAAGAAAGCGAAAAAGGAAAATATTATCAGATGTATCGATCGAGAGGGACGCGCGCGTGGCTTTTTTTTTGGCGTTCTCCGGGGGGGCTGATGTGGCGAGCATATCCGAAGCATCAGCTTCGGCTCGGCTGCTGGCCTCTATCTAATCGACATATATGTATATTACACATTGCTACTATTACCTAATGTAGTATAAAGATACCATAGAGTAACATAGAGTATGATTTCTCACAAATAACACAATGTAAAAAAATGTTTATCATATCTGAAGTCTAACTTCTTTCAATCAATCAAATAGCTAAGAAGATAATGAATTATTTGATTACACACTATGTACGTAATGGATATTTGTATATGGATATTATACCTAATTTTTTTCCAATAATTGTCAATAGAAAAAAAAAAACAAAAAATGTGTTGTTGTTGTAATAAATATATAGAATAAATAATTAACACTGAAAACTGTTTTATAACAAAAAACTCATCAATCGTTATAATGGTTTTACTTTATTGATAACGAGTTTAATAAATATATTTTGCTGAATCATAGTAGAATTCCAATTCCTTGTTCATCTGATACCATGTATAACTAAGTACATTGGCCTATTATCACAGTCGATGTAGGCACCTTAATATATTACAGTCTTTGTTTTTCACTCAAACTGAGTTGCTAAATGCGTGTGCATGCGTTGCTTTTTGATTGCAAAACAGACATAGATTATTTTTTTAAAGTCAAAACAAATAAAATACTGTCCAGCCGTAAACCTGATGTGC
>DVPR01001856.1:0-10248 GCA_018239345.1 Oxynetra stangelandi | reverse complement strand
ATTCAGTTGTAAAATAAAAATAAATAAATAAATAACCGTCACGCCAGGTCCCTAACGGGGTAGGCAGAGAGCACCGAGTGCCAAACATCTCTCTCCTTGCAAACCTTCGACATGCTTCGTCTACATTCATCAGTCTCTTCATACATACACGCCGGTTTCGGAGACTCTTGACTCCCCCAACCTCTAGTGCCCGACCTATTTGGTCGAGATAGGTGAGTATGTTACATTTATTATTTAATTTAAATTATTAGAACATTTATTATTATTATTATCTCGTATTAATGTTGTGCTATATTGTTCATATTAAGAATGACATCCGATCGTCCAGTGTTCATTGAATTTTACGTCGTTAGATAAATGTCCCGAAATAGGGGCGAAGGTATCGTTTACCCTAATTTACCCTGATGGGGTAATTTGTCGCGAAATGTGGAAACGTGGAACAACGAGGGAAAAGTGTAGCTCTTGTAGGAGACAACCAACTAAGCTTCTGAGATTAGTCACGCTTGGTCATCTTCTTCTAAGCCAGACGGAGGCTCTGCTATGGTAACGAGACGGCTGATAAACATACATACACATTTCTAAATACACATATAGATTGTATAACACATTAACGATATACACGTGCTTATCGGAAATCGAACCAGGAACCACCGGCTTAGAGACAACGAAAACCATTACCCAATTTTCATTTTTCATACATAGCGTGTCTCAGCTATCCTGAAATAATTGTAAGTCTCGTGCTAATTAAAAATACACAAGAATCCTCCCCAAACTAAATTAATTGCAAGACACACAAATGTGAAGGTTATGGTTACTCACGGATATGGCCCTAATTTAATAATACAGCCTGAGGCTATCATTAGCCGAGCGCACGACGACAAAACAAATGTTCAAATTGTTGGTTGGCTCCAGCGCGTACAGTTTGGGAGAATTGTTGTCGAATTAATATTGATTTGTAATTAAGTACGCATGGCCGACCAATGTTGGTTCCAATGTTGGTCCTCGTCATACCAACTTAGGTACTTACTGTATAACTTCAACGTTTTTTGTTTTATTTTTATATAGACTAGGCTTGCGTTTGGCCGCATTCTCGCCTGATGGTTAACGCAGATGCGACCTAAGATGGACGGACGACGGAAGAAGCCTATTAACTCTTGCCTTGAAAAGCCCTGGGTTATATTTAGTTTAATTTGATCAAACGTTTGCAATACTTGATCAAATGTTGGTCCTCGCTCATTTGACTAGCTCGTTATCAAGCGCACTATATAAGCTTAATAATTGGACAGACATGTGCAATGGTTGTTCAAATGTTGGTCTTCTTATTGGCATACGAGTGGGTGCGGACCCAACCGCTTAGGAGCGCTTGTCCAAACGTTGGATTTCGATTGTGTGCATATGTATATTATATGTAATACATCGGGAAAATATTTGGAACAACATTTGCAATGTTTCGCACTCGACCAATCACTTATTAAGTAAACTAAAGTGTTTTTACTTGGCACATGACTGGTTTATAGAGACAGCGGTTAGAGGCACTGACTGCTGGGCGGGAGACAATTGTTTGGTTCGGTTGCTTTGGTGGTTGTTAACCAAGGCAATTATTTGGTTGATGGGCACAATAATTTATTCTGTGTCTGGGTGTAAAATTAACTGGAGTAAAAAAAAATTAACATAATATAGTCCAAGCCTACCACACTATGTCAAATAAAATTCGTCATAACACGAGTGTCATTCATACTTGCATTGCTTACATAAGTCACTAATAGTAGGCTGGTAATTAATTGGACCAATAAGTCCAATGTTTGTTCAAACATTAACATCAAATATTGAACAATGACATCGGAAAGACCACTAATAACCACCTTACATGGTAACCGAACGTTTTCTACAGTTTTGTTTAGTATTTGGAAGATGTAGAGTTACGAAACATAGACATGGCAGTACAAAAAGAATATATGTAATCGTCGTCAGTCACTGGTTCGAATTCGAAAGAGATAGAAGATATGTTATATCCAAAGTCATATACTTTTTCACCATTCTTGCAGTTCTATCAGCGACGAATATTAACTTATTGACTCTTATTAACTTCTGATATTCATCAAAGTATTTTAACTGGCAGTTCCACTCCTATAGCCGTGTTCGAAGGTCTGTTGCAGCTATCACGATATGAAGATAGAAGGTCGAGTTCCATGATAGGCCATTTCTTCGCAATGTAAGGACGTTTCTATGCATGCATGTCTCTACAGATAGGTCGTAATGCACTTGGCCAGTGCCTATAATTTGTTAATACACGGTTCCATTGGAACATCGAATTAGGGCCCCTCAGTGCCACTCGCCCTCGCCCTCGAGTGGCGACGCCGACGTTGTGATTGATCGCTACAAACAATGATGTTTTCATTGAACATTTTGGCTTTTGTTGGCTTGTTTGCAAAATTTTTTTGCAATTCTGATCGATTGGACGTTTTCGATAAACGCTTTTGGACATCGATTATTGCTATTGTCATTTTTTTATTAAGCTATAGATAGGCACTGGAATTTAAACTGGAACGGAATTAAATTTGGATGCTTTGAAATAAATATTTACATATGCTTTATTTTATGCCGTGACAGCTTAATGCTAAATACATTTTCGATACGCAATTTAAAACATATCAATTCAAAAAAAGACAAGCTCGACCGACAGCACATCCTTAAGAATTCAAATTAACATACTACACAATACGAACGCTTGACTAATCAATCCGGATGCCATTTCAAATCTAATTTGGTGCCAAATAACAATTAACAAAGTCATCAATGCTTAACGAGCGATTGTCTCATCACCGTTTAGAAAAAAAAAACTATCAGTAGCTGTCACTTTGAAAGATCGAAGTGGGCGGGGATTTTGACGTTCTTTTGCGCGGGAGCGCGTTCACGCGTGCGCAGATCGTTACGATTTTAGCTGCGTTCCGATTCAGTTATTTGACTTGATGTATGTATGTATGTATGGGTTGGTTGATATGTATTTATTGGTGGTTCGTGATAATTTAAAATTACTTTTGTTTGCCGCTGGAGGTATTAGTCGACCGCGAACTACGGAGTTGTATTTTATTTTTAACATGCTAAGCATTAGAGATCATAATTGCAGTTCTTGCTTGAATTTCATTTAATCAGATGTTATTATTGTTAACACCTGGCTGAACGCGGTATTGATAACTAGCAAATTAAAACAATACCTATACACCTGCCTGTGCTTACCCCAAAACAAAACAAAACCGCCAGTACTTCTCGACTAATATATATTTTTGGCCCTGAGCATTTAGCCACGCTGGCCATTGTCTTGTTTGTCATATATGGCAGAATTAAAATTAAAAATCACCAAGCAGCTTAGTACAAAACTTGCTATTCAATAATATTGTCGTCTGTCTCCCCATTAAGAGGTTGGGGTGAGGATAATATCTCTTCCTCCATTTGTCATACAAGACTGCCGCTTAATGGACCGGACCCCGTTGGGGTAGCGGGATAAAAGATTTAATATAGACTATTTTGACGTTGGGGAATTACAGGAGATATTGATATTGTACCTTCTATAGTATTCGATGTACATACAAGATGGTATATCTATGAGTAATACATATATGTATGTACATATATAAATGGTTTGCAAGGACAGAGATGGTTGGTACTCCGTGCTGTCTGCCTACCCCGCTAGGGACCTGGCGTGACGGTTGTTTGTTTTTTTTATATATAAATGTCTAATAATATCTTTATAAATTTATTTTAACATCTGTCTGTCTGCTAATGTCACCTCAGTACTTACTTTATCTTAATTGCCACTTCCAGTATGCTTCCTTTGTCCTCCTACTAAGAATACTTCACTCGAAAACCCAAGCACCATTTCAACAGATACTACGCATACGAAATTGCTTAAAAACCAGTAGGTATATGTTTAGATAGTTCTTTGACGTAGGTATTAGGAGTATAAGCCGTTATTATTATAAGACTGCTTACGTTATACAAATATTTATTTTAGGTAGTAATTGTCTCTGTGTAAGCGATATAACGAAACGATACATTTCTCTACATATAAGTTACATCCTGCGCTACAATAACATATATTTATTTCTAGTTGTTTGAAGCAACTGCCTGAGTACTTTGCGGATTATATCAACAAAGTTCCACGTTTCTGTTTGAGAGTAGGATTACCGATTGAACGATAAGAATTTTTTTTTCGTATCGCTATTAAATATGAAGCAAGACTTCTTATGGCAACAAATTATTGTAAACAAATAAAGCAAACACCTCATCTCAAACGTACAGTACAGTAGTCAGAGCGGCGACCATTTTTAGATGTTCAAAAGGCGCGAAAGCGTCGCATTTCGCGCTTCATTGCGATTTTAGGACGCAATTTTCGGTTCCATTTTCAAAGAGACACTAAAATGTTGCCCGAGCAATAAAATACAACCAGCGGAGCGTAGTGTTGCCAGCCTATCTTCGAAAACAAATTGGTTAATTGCCTTCTGAGTTATTTATGTGTAGTCGTTGGCGTCGGGAGGATGTGAGCGCCCTGTTTCTAATTAGGGATTTGTTGACACGTGATTATCTTGTTACAAAGTCTTTACAGAATATTTTTAGGCTAATTTGTACAACAGTACCACAATATAGTGTAGTCAGGTTTTTATATTGCAAAATAATAATTAAAAAATTCTTGGTTATTTGATACTATGTACCTACTGTATAGTTACCTGAAATTGTAAAACGTCACATCGAATAGGTACTGTGCTCAATTTGGATACTTAAATTTGATACAATGATCAAAAAAGTTAACGTGACCAAATAACGAATATTTACAGATTTAACTATTTGGATGGATATATATTACATTTTAGTTATATATTTGCGAGTTACATTCAATTTAAGTTCAGTGTTTCACTCGGGCTCCGAAGGCTTATATGAACCATTGATACCTATTTGGCTTAGAAAAAAATAATGCGCAAGAATGTTATTGTCAATAGATATCGAGGACTCATACATACTCATGCAGAATATACTCAAAAATGTCGATTTGGGACTATATTTAAAAGTGTACACTTATTTTTTTTGTATTCTATTGTAATGAAAAGAAACTAAATATTTTAAATAAATAAAAGTATCAATTACTAATAATGTAATAAGTATGTATAAGCTATACTATCAAGTTATCATATACTCATACGACATCTCTTGACGACTAGGACGCTTTAAATCGAGCGCCATCTAGTATGCAGTAGATTAAATGCACAAGGTCACATGTGAATTTACAATAAGCCAAAAATTTGCAACTTAGATAGATAACAAATAAATTTCAGTAATGTTACGCGAGTATAAATCTTTTAAATAAATTAAAATATATAAATTAATTAATATTTTTACATAAATATATAAATATTTTTAATATGAAAACATTGATTGAATCGAGAATGAAATCTGAATTCTGTGTTTTTTTTTAAATTACAGGAAAATAATTGAGGTGACCTTATGTTAACAAATTTTACACTTTTTATGTATTAAATCAATATAAACTACAACAATAGAACTTATGACAATCTTTCTTATGGTATAGAGTATCGAAATAAAACCGTCACGTCAGTACTGTCAAAACTCAAATTCGTTGTGTCATGTCTTAATATTTTTGTTGAATAACATCGGTTAAATATTAAAAAATAGGGCAGTGAGGGTGAATAGTAGCAGTTCTTGATAAAATTCAGCAATGTATTGGTACGGTGGAAGTATGGTCGAGGCAGTAAATCTGTCGAAGCAACGGAACGCAATTTTCGTCGTGTTTATCGAAGGTCAGAAATTTCATCAATAATCAAATAAAGAAGTTGAGTCATGAAATTTTGACAAATCTTTAAGTGATAAGTTATAAGCCAATATATAAAAAAATTATATGGATGACGAAATACGTCTAAATTAATTTCAGGTTTTTATACATTTAACATTTTAGTCTTTACATAAAGAACTGATTGCGGGAAAAACTGTATTTGTCGTAATAGAAGTACAGGTTTTTACCGCGCTGATTTTTATTTTTAAAGTGCTCCTCAACCACAGTTTTAATTATGACATCAGAATTTTTAAAATGGATATTCCGTTTTTGCTCTCACACCAAAGACCAAAATTCTACTTCTTCACCGTCAGTAGACGGTAAGGATACCGTAGACACCAGTCAGAAGGCAGTTCATATAAAATATTCTATATACAATGCACACTGAGCTCCCTTAACAAGAGTCCAGGTGGTTGTCATTTGATAAATAATATTTGTTGCATACAAACTTAACTGCTGTCCAAAAGAAACTGTACAACAGGATTGGGAATGTTCGATCCTTATTTACAGTAAAGTACCCTTTTATTTGTTTACTGTACACCTATGCATGTAATTTAGAACTAAAATGATCATATTTTACTAAATCAAACATACTAAAAACATTTAATATAGGTGAAGGGAAGGCTATTTGTTTGTATTGTCATTCTGGGTGATATTGACTCACATGCATGGAATCAGCTAATATTTTTATATCCAAATCGGTCAAGTTAATATCTCCCAAAATGTCACTTAAACCCTATAGTTTCGGTAGTAGAACCTGTATATGGTATGCCCTGGGAAGTAGCGCTTGTTTCTGCCATGAAACAGTTGTTATTATAAGAATCTGTGTTACGGTTTGAAGGGTTTAGTTCTTAGTCCACACATACTAAAGGCAGTCTTTACGAGTGGCTAAACTTCTGTGACCGCCCACAAATGGTAATATAGTCCTGTTCAAGTTGGGCCGCAAATGTTTAGAAGCAGCAATGGCCACTTGTACCTGCTGTATACCAATTTGTTACTCTCGTCACCTAAAAAAATATATTTCCTCCAGTTACTATGTATTTCAGTATGTTGACAGAGAAAAATAGTAATTAAATATTACAAAACCAAATCTATTATACATCCCTGCAACATAAAAAAAAATGTTGTTAGGATGTGAAATGAATGTAATAATGAAATAAATTCTTTTTTCATCATTCTCAGGTGAAAACGAGCTGTCGACTGAGCTAGCGACAACTATTGAGAGCCAAGCGGTGGTGAGCAAGCTCTCGAACGAGTCCAACTTTGTTGCGGTCAAACTGAAGAGTGGATCTGAAAATTATACTCATTTCGCTAAAATCTGTATCCTTTTCACGACTGCTTCGAATGTCTTCTCTCATGGAAGGAAATAAATAATAATAATACATTTATTTACTTCAGGCAATTGAGACCTATAGGTATAATACAATAACACACATTGACACATATAAACATGAAAATATGAAATACATTAGCAAATAAACAAGTATCACAAATTAATAAAACATTAAAATGAAAATAGATGAAAATTAAATTGGAATATAAATAAAAGAGGACACCAAAACTAGCCCGTGGATAAACTCTATATTCTATTATCCACAGTTTTAGAATGTTGTTGACACTACTTCTCAGTCTGTTCATTTTTGGGGATATTCTTATGCATATCGTAGCTTGAAAGCCATCATACTCTTGCCTTCTCAAACATGAGTAATAAAAAAATTTTTTTTTTTGCATGAACTCCAGGTAACTTAACTATATGTGTATGCATCTGATGAATGTAGATGAAGCACGTCAGGTTTGTAAGGACAGAGATGTTTGGCACTTGGTGCTCTCTGCCTAGCCCGCTGGGGCCTGGTGTCTGGTTTATTTATTTAACTAAACTATATTCTCAGTTATGTTTGTTATGTTTTTAATATGCAAAGCAGATTACAATACTTTAATATTACTATATTCATCTATGATTAATATTTCCTAATTAATAGTGTATTATAGGGTATAAATGCAGGTGAAACTCCCCGAAAGTAATCTGGGCGGTGGCCATGGTGTGTCCTAATACCCAAATGATTTGGGATCAGTACAATATGTTTTTTGATCTTGATATTTACCCTCTTGTTGCTGTCTTCAATCCAACCTGATTTCATCTTCAATGTGTCTTAATTTTAGTTTACTAGTCTGCTTCAAAGTTCGTAGTCATTGTTGTTTTCTAATAGTATAATATTTAAATGCTATCATACGAATAGTTAGATATCCTGAACCATATAATAGACCAATTTGTTCCCGTGCCGTCACTCTTCTTCATTGGCCGCAATGGTACCCCGCTCGAGGTGGTATGTGCCGGCGTGGAGCCGCAGAACTTGGCCGAGAGGATCGACAGGATACTCGATCAGCATTGTAAGTATGCTGTTGTTGGTATGTCCTTTATGTATGCTCCTTTATATAACCAGTCATAGCCTAGTGGTTAAGAATTCAGCTTTCACACTGGGAGTTCTGGTGTTCTGGGAGTACAAATCCTGGCACCTCGTTCTTTACAATATGCGTTATAACATTAAAATATCACTTGCTCTAATGGTGAAGGAAAGCATAGTGAGTAAACCTGCACATCTTAAAATCTAATCCTTCTAATTCTGAGAGGACACCCGTGTCCAGCAATGGAATGTTCAATGGGTTGATGATGATTATATATGTTCATTTTTAATAGGTATTTTGAACATTTACAGGGACACCCTGAGAACATATAGCATTGTGTATTATTTACAGATTTCCCTCGTTCACCTAATCCAAACCTATTTCTTCTGTCTCTTGTTGTGCAGATAAAGAAAAACGTGCCCAACCCTCGACATCAGGCCAGAATATAAGGGAACAAACAGCAAATCTGTTGCAAGCAGAAGCTGCATCTAACCGTCCTGCAATGTCTAGCAACGAGCAGTCATCCAAACCTGTGGAACTGAAGAAACCTGGTAAGTACTTGACATCATTCAGAGCAGCTCCCGAACCAATAATATACTATATGCTACCAATAATATGCTATTGCCTGCGTCTTCGTATGCTACCGCTGTACTGGAATGAATAAGTCATTTCTCATTTCAGCACAATTTATATAGTGTTTATCAATCACCTAGCACAAGATTTTGATAAGTTACTTTAAAATAGATTTTTAAAAGCAATTGGCGCGAATAAAAAGCACTATAGACACGATGTTTGTGGAGTAGTTTTGATTTTTCCTTGTATCATGTAAAACGGGAATATTCATTTCTGGCCTGCAGAAACAACAGAGCCACCATCGAAGGTGCAGAAAACGGAACACCACGAGGTCACCAAGTCGGGGCAGGAGTATGAAGTGGTCTGCGATGGAGATGTTTGCGTCAGACGGCCTAAGAGTCCGTCGAAGCCCGGCCCCAGTAACCCCCAGGCTAGCGCTCCCGCTGCACAAGGGGTAAATTGTATTGCAACGATTGTATTAAAGGAAAAATTAAGTAATTGTTTTATAAAGACTAGATCTAAGCATTAAGAACATATGAAAATCATACAAAAAAACTAGGCAATACAAAATTTCCATATAATTAAAAAAAAAGCAATTGTTTTTCATTCGGTCAATGTTTTTTTCATTCGTTCATTGTTTTTTATTTTCATTCGTCCATATGTCTATCAGGAGAGCGGAACCGCAAGTTCGTCGAGCGCGGCGAGCATGGAGGAGAAGTTGGAGCACGCTAAAGAGGTCATTGACGCTAGGCGCAAAGAGAAGATTGATCAGGAGAAAGAGGTACAAATATTGTATATATTAAATATACATATATTGGATGAAAATCTCAGCATCAGTTTTGAGCATAGACTATCTTCAATATGTTATATATGTATATATTTTGAAATGTGTATGTATTTATAGTCAGAAATACCGATCATTCGATATTTATTTAAAAAAAATTGATTTTATTTCTCCATTAGTTGGAGAAACAAAAGGAATTGGAGCGTCGTACGACCGGTCAGGGTGTGGCCGAGCTGAAGAGATGGCAGGCGGATCAGGAAATGAAACAGATACAGGTAAGAAGCAACTCTAATATTATATCATGCTGTATAAAATGTACATATGTATGTATTAGGAGAGCTGAAGCTTAGTAGAAAGGCCTGTGACCCTGATGATGATGATGAAAGAATTAAAAAGTTCTGTGTTCAAATCCTTGCAATCAAATCTTTCTTCATAAAAGCGCGTTTCGATGTTCAATATAGGGATCGATAATTATGATGTGCCATATGGAAGTTTCCGTATGCCTAATGGTACTTATGTTGTTTGTAGGAGGAACGAAAACGCGAGAGGCGAGAGAACGAAATGGCCAAGCAGCGTATTTTGCAGCAAATAGCACAGGACCGCGCCGAGCGCCGCGCTCGCGACGTGCCCGCGCCGGCCCCCTCCC
>DVPR01001855.1:0-10210 GCA_018239345.1 Oxynetra stangelandi | reverse complement strand
TCCGATCTTCAAACAACGTACCGGCCGCAGGTGTGCGGAAAAAATCCGGACCGAAATTTGAGCTAACAGATGAACAGCGGCGAGATATAAAAGAAGCTTTTGACCTGTTTGATACTGAAAATACTGGGAAAATAGACACCAAAGAATTGAAAGTTGCTATTCGTGCTCTGGGTTTCGAACCGAAAAAAGAGGAAATAAAAAAAATGATAGCTGAAATTGACAAGGGCGATGGCAAGGTTTCCTTTGAGGATTTTCTTGATTTGATGACAGTTAAAATGGCAGAAAAGGATACCAAGGAAGAAATCATGAAAGCATTTAAGCTCTTTGATGATGATGAAACTGGTAAGTGGAGATCAACTGAACATATTGCATTTATGGTTGAATATACAAGTAGAATAAGCTTTCATCTATTCCCAGCCAGACAGTAGGGGTTATGTTCTGCAGAGCGTTTTTAACACTGACATTCATCATGTTTGGCACTCCATGCTCTCTGCCTACCCCGCTAGGGACCTGGTGTGACGGGTATTTATTTATTTTTATTTTTTACAATCACCGTGGGAAACTTTTAAAGGCATGATTAGAGAGTTTGGTATTCCTTTTTTTTGGAATTTTCTCATCATCCAATTTACATAGAAAACAAATTTTCAATCAATGTGTCGTACTTATCATGACATGTTATCGATTTATAGTAAGCTATGCTGAGAGTTTCTCAAGAAGATTGATTGACATTGCTGGAAGAATCTGCAAGCTGAAGTGAGAGTGAATGTAGTGCAGATCACTTTCGGGCTCAGTAGGATGATGATCTGCAAAACCCTGCAGGCTATTTGTGTCCTTGGTTGCTTATAGAAAATTTGATGTTATCTCAACTAAATGAAACTATTCATAATTTACAGGGAAAATATCATTCAAGAATCTCAAAAGAGTTGCAAAAGAACTCGGTGAAAATTTAACTGATGAGGAATTGCATGAAATGATTGATGAAGCAGATAGAGATGGTGACGGTGAAATTAATCAAGAAGAGTTCCTTCGCATCATGAAGAAAACTAGCCTCTACTAGAAATGTACTATGCTGCACTATACCAAATATAAACTAAGCAGATTGCTTTAAGCGGAATGAATCCGAAAATTTCAGGAATCATTTTAAACACATAGAATGTATTTGATAAAAACTATGTACTTTAATTTTATTTATTTATTAATTTTAATATATTTAAACTATCAACATCTAATCCGTCAATAGTGGAGGTCTGTTCTCTGTATTACATATTTTTATTTAAGTTTAGTTATATGCTCTCGGGCTGCTGATATTCCTATTCTGTGATCATATAAGGCAACGATCTATCCCTTGTGCAGCTCATGAATAGCACTATAGGAAGTATTATTCTCGACTCTTTACTTTGGGCCCCAGTACTGCACAATTAATTTTGTACAGAAAAGTAATTCATCAACATAGTGAGCGACTCACACTTAACAGTGGGGATGTTCTTGCCTGTGATTGGTTGTTTTAAATGTTCTTATTTGATATCACCAGATAGGGCTCTTTCAGTTCCATACAAAATGAAATCTACGTTACTATGATGATTAGTCGTTGACACACTGAAGTGTATGATGTGAATTGAGTTACCCTTTGTATTGGCAGAATGTTATGATGTTCGTTTAATAATTTCAGAGGTTCATATTGGAGACATGTTGACATACTCTTAGTGAATGTGTTTGCATTTTTTAGTTTCATTTTTTTAAATATTAAATGTATAACAACAGATGAATATTATACATGTTATTTCCGCTTTGAGGCCTAATCTCTTTAATCAACTAATGAGATCTGTGTTATGGTATATTAATATAAACACATAAGGGTTTTTTATTTCTATATATTTGTGTTAAGTAAGAGATGTATAAGGTTGTTAGTGGTTGAGAAATCATAATAATCGGTTTTTTTTTGGTAATTGTGTAAGTGTCTTTTAATTCAGTATTACAATAGAGCATACAAATATGTAATATTGAATATATAATTAATGTTATTCTAACATTCCATCACCTTTGATAATTGTTATAGAAAATAAGAAATTATTTGAATCTTAATCATCAACTCCATCCATTCCACAATTGGACATCTGCTTTCATTTGGACTGAAATATATTAATATCATAGCATGACATTTCTGTCTTAAGGAATCTCGTGGAGAACTCTAAGATGTGTAAATTACCTTAAAAATGTTTGTTTCACTATTATAACTATTGATGTTAACTTTTTAATGTGAGTAACATTGTAAAGCCAGCAGTTTGCGCCCGGTTCAGAACACTACATTCGAGAGTGGGCGGTATAATTAATATTGAAGTATTACTCGTCGCAACAAAATAGTTCTTTCTAGTTCTTCTAGTTCTTTATCGTTCTAAACATAGTTCAAGCTTAGCAAAGATTACTTTTTGGCTTTAAATATTTAAAGACAAAACCTTTTTTTGGAGCACTGTTACTACCAGACTTAATCATGCATTTTACATGAAAAAAACTTAATATACAGTTTATAAGCTTATGCCTTTTTTGCGCCTATTTGACACTTATACTGTGCTGAACGTCAGATGAGCCTATTGCACTGAAAGTGCTGTTTTAGAGTAACATATTTGTATGTTAAATAGTAATTCCATTGATGTGTACATCCTCATAAAATATGTAGGTTTACAAAAGTATGTGACAAATATAAATATATAAAGTATTGTCAGGTTACGAATTTTTTTTTCTAAAAAAATTGTATCAAGTGTTATATGCTGTTTGTTTGTTTGAAAAAAACTAGTTTTGAATAAAAATAAATATAGACATAATAGCTATCACTATCCAAACAATTGCTAAGCTTACTTGTACCATACAGTGTATTTGTCAAATGTAGCCCCTGGACTACCATTTTTCATGAAGTAACATAATGGGTATATATTTTTTGATGCTTTGTTTTTTGTGGGATAATTGTTGATGTATTTATTTTATTCCAAGGTCTTGTATAAAGAAATAACGTAAAGCTGAAATACTCTCAGTGAAAAGTATATTGTACTTTACTCTAGTATTCTCTCAATGTAATGTAATTCCAGCTTAATGTAATAAAATAAAAAACAAATATTCTTTATATTCCTTATACAATGATTATTATTTAATCAACATTCAAAAGGAGCAAAATTAAAATTTCAACTTGGTTTGAAGGAATGACATATTTATGTTAGAAATTAATGCAATTAATACAGTAAATTTGAAAAATACATACATACAAAATATGAAATATCAATTAATTTGATACTGTAGCAACCAATTTCACTGGTTCCTTCTTTTACTTTTTTATACCCAACACACTATATTCTATGCTTTGACTAAAGTAGACTTGAATATAGTAATTATTCTTCTACTTTAACGTCAACAACGTCTTACAGAAGAGAAGAGGGAGTGGGTTGGGTGGGGGAGGGAAATAACAGACTAGTATGACCATATAAAACATTTTAATAGATTTTAAAAATACATACAAAATTTGCTCAATTGTACATAGGTTTCTGAACATAATCTCTTACAGCTAATACCCACAAATGAATAAGTACATTTGTATCTATATTACATTTAACTCCTGTAGGTTAATAAAAGTTCACTCTTAAATCTTACAAAATTAAGGTTTTCTTTTACAATGTATCTTAATACATGGCACATAACAATTTATTCAGTGTGTTTTATTTTTATTCTTATACATTAATCATAGTAAGTATAATTGAGATGAAAAAAGTACAACACAAACAGTTATGTGATAAATGAGAATATGGAGATAAATAGGTGCACTACCAAAATTCCAAATAAAAGTATGAGAGCCTCGTAATTGAATACAATTTTACAATAACACAGTCATTAGTACAACAATAATAAAGTTAGTGAGATAACGCTTTAAACAGATCTTTCTACAACATCTCCCTCTGCCTGCCCAAAATATGCTTTTTCGCACATCTTAACAAATAATCCGATTTCAACGACACCTGGGATCATTTTGATAACTGTGTTAACTTCCTGCCAATTAAAATCTTGACTTGGAAACATCCAGTCTAAGATAAAATTACCATTGTCTGTAACCACCGGACCGGCCTTCGCTATAGCACTGCGTAATTTTATCTCACCCCCGTATAATGCTATAATTTTATTTTTAATAGGAACATATGCCATGGGAACAACTTCTATTGGGATTCCTTTTTTGTATCTATCACCTAATTTCTTCGAGTCTTTGGTGTAGTCAGCTATAACGATTAATTTTTTTGAACAAGAAGCAACTATTTTCTCTTGTAATAAACAGCCACCGCCACCTTTAATCAAAGTCATGTCCGAGTCTACCTCATCTGCGCCGTCGATTGTAACATCTATTATAGGGTTGGTTTCCAGTTCTCCCAATGTAAGGTTGTGTTTGAGAATGAGTTGTTTCGCTTGAAAGGATGTCGGGATGCATACAACTTTCAAGTTTTCCATTTCGACGCGCTCTACCAGTCGCTGCACTGCGTACACCACAGTTGAACCACTACCGACTCCGAAAATGCAGTCCTGTTTAACATATTCATCTACTGCCCTGTACGCCGCCACTTGCTTAGCTTGCTCTAATGACATTTTTCTTACTATATACTTGACTTGCAATTGATAACCTTTGTAACTGCTGAAAATATTAGACACTGAGTTCCTAAATAAAAACATACAAGTCTATTATTAGCCAGACCGCTAGACATCCATGATATATGTACGTATATTAGACTTCCAAATGTTAGGTTAGGTACTTTAAAAAACATATGTGACGTTCATTGCATATGTATTTACGTCAGAAAAGAGCCTAAGTGAAGTGTTAGCGGGAATGGAAATAAATGACATTGACAAGTTGACATTCCACACATCTTAAATTTAAATTCATGATATTATGCCAAGCACAATATTATGCCAGTTAATATTTCTTTGTCTTTTCTTTAACTTTCAGATAATAAAAACGAGAGTTGCGATATTCCTTTTATACTGCATATTAGATAAAAAATTTTTTTTTTTTAAACTATGTGTTAAAAAGTTAAGGAATCAGTTCAACAAATTGATTTGAAAAGACAATTGATTTGTAAGTATTTTATTAACAACATAAAATTAATAAAATATACTTTCACTCGTAACCTTAGTTATTAAGGATTTACGATCTTATAAATAAGCGATTTTTTTAGAAATTGTAGCGAATTGCTAACAAGTATTGCGTACGAAGTACCTTCATACCGACTTATGCACGTGCAAAATACGCACGTAACTCAGTCCTATATCGTACAGCCCGAATATACAATGAACATTACGCAAATATAGCTATATTCAGTACAACTACCAAAATTGTTTTAAAAAATCAAATAAGAATGTCTATTTGTTCATTTGTTTAATACAAACGACACGTAGTACAACGCTACCTACAGAAACAAGTGCACGGTGTCGCTTAAACACATTTACATAATGATATAATATACATCTACTCAACTGTGCACGACCACGACCACAAAACAACATATGAATGTATGAATTATATATATACACATTGATATATTATTTTTGTTAACATGTGTTATACATGTATATCGCTGTTAGATTACCTAATAAATGAATCAATTGTGTTTCTGCTTAGCTGCTGCCTACCTATATATTATAGTTCGCAGGTTTCCGTTAGTATAAAAGTAGATTTTGAAAATAAAATATTAGTAGTGCGAATTGCGTGAGACATTTTGTAAAACATTGAACGAAACAGATGAAAAGTTCAGTTAAAATTTTTGATTTGTTTTAACCTCCCAAATTCCGATACTGACGTGTGGATTATTCAAGCTAGCCAATTTTCCGCCAAACGCCGCGCACCGCGCCAACCGGCGGCTGCTATTTCGTTTGTTCACGAGACAACCGCTTCGTGTGGTAACCATTTCACGCTCGATTTCAGCTCTACCGCTAAAAGTAAAAATATATCTATTCCGTTTTAACAACAATTCTATTTTTAAAGCAAATAAATACAACTTTAATCGTGAAAAGCTTTTACACTCAGATCAACATCCATTTATAAATTTGATATGGTCTATCTGTAAAACATAGATACTTACGCATGAAAAATTAAACTCTTTTTGCGAGCTTCAAAATTAATGATAGATATCATATTGTAATCTTGCAGGTAGCAGGATGGGCTGATGAATGAAAATGATTCACCAATATATTCTAAAAGGATCTCGATCTTCTTACTTAGCTATTATCCGCACGGTCGGTTTATTTCAATTTCCTTCATAAAAGACGCTATTCTCGGATTTGAAGTAGATTTATCATGCTCGGATAAAGCGGGCACTTTTTGTGCTTTTCTTGTGCCTGGATCTGACCCGAGATCTGTCCACTTAATGTGAATAATGGTGTGCGATGGAAAACGAATGCGAGCCCGAACACAAAAGACAACAATACGAAGCGATTTCAAGATTTGATACACGGATTTCGGCAAAATATTATAGTGCTTGAAATATGCATAAATATATGTATATCATTCATTCAGTTTAATTTAATTTCATATAAAGCAATAATCACTGAAAATTTCCCTAAATCTATATTTTACACTCCGAGGAAAATGCATAATATTCACAGTTAACATTTTATGAAGTGTTGATGTGATTGCGTTAAAATAATATATAACAAGCAATTACATTTATATTTTATACATTATAAATTAATTTGCTTTCATGTTAATAAGGTGCAAAATACAATCATCTATTTTTAATATAAAGAACAACGAACATTAAGTGTCACATTAGTATCTAAGAGATGTCTAGAGAAAATGCAACGTAGCAGGAACATAATTGTACAGTGCCTATCACATAACGAATATTTGATTGCATTGGATTGAACTGCATTAATGTTATCAAAACTATTTATAAGGAAGAAGAGAAATGCAGATTTAGACAAAATTCTCAACATTCGGGAACGCGGAACTTTTACAGATGATCAATTCTAAACAGCGCGGATAACGTGATAAAGGCATTCGATAAATACTAGACTATATTACACTTAGGTGAAGTGAAATTATGCATCTATTGGATTGCAACGTAATAATAATACAAAGAAACAAAATATCATTCAGGTATATTAACAATTAGTTAGATCATTTTTTATCAAAACGGCTACTTTTTATTTCATTACAAAAAACAAATAAAACAGAGATATATCTATTGGCATTATTCTCGAATATTCCTCGCTATAAATTGAAATGCGGTGTATTAATTTAGAGCAAATACCTGATTGAGCTCATCTCATGTGGCTTTGTCAAGAGCTGCTCGTTGTATCTTTAGCGTGGTTGTTGCAAATAGGCTGTAATTATATCTACACCATCTCTAAGCGCTCCGCATTCCATGTCTTGCCGTGATATTTGGTCTTCATTCCGATACTCCGGTGTGTATTACGGCCGACCGAGTGCACCGTTGATTAACGAGAAACGCTCTTGTTAATGTTGTTCATGTATCTCTGCTAAGTTTTCTCAAAAAAAATTTAATAAAATTACTAACTTTAAACAATATAATTGCTCAAACTGATACCTACTGTTTCCTTATATTTCGTTTCCTGGTTTTTGCAGTTGGTTGGCATGGTATCGCGTAAGCAAAGTAAAACGTAATTAATTTGTTACGCACCCTAATCGGTAATAATTTGTTGCCAATGTTTACTTAACAACAATTGTAGTGATAAAGATAGTTACAATTGTAACTATCTTTATCACTACAAGGAAACTTGTAAAAGCTCTCTGGAACCCAGGCAGAACGCTACATAAATAGTTAAATCTACTACTCTAATACAATTTGTAGTAAACCATGATCTCGACGCTAAGGTCGCATTATCGGATTGGAAAAAACAGTTACAAAACAATTAGGAAGGGTGAAAATCAGAACTTAAGACTGCCTGATAGAGTTCAGAATTCTTTGTAAGATAAGACGTGAGTGCGAGGGTGAGTTTTACAATGTTCATGTGACGGTGGAACCTTTTTGTTGGGTCTTTTGTGCTGGGAATCCGCGATGCCCTGGGGGCCAAGGGGCACGATTTCCATTACACGAGAGAGTTTTTGAATGGAACCTTGCTTTCTATAAATTTTACACTGCATTTAATTACATTTGTCTACAGTCAAGTCCGCCGTTCGTCATTTCTTTCGAAGTCACCATTACTATAGACGGGTTTCGTGTTATATGTTTATCATTGAATTTTATTAACAAATAAATTACACTATGAGGTATTGTACAAAAGACTCAAAGTCAATAAATAGTTATACACGTAACAATTATTTTGAGCTAAAGATAAAGTATGAACCTGATTAATAATAATTTTGAATATGAGGATACCATAAAATTCAATTTTTATTATTTCGCCACTCTTGTGGTTGTACTAACAAGTGTAATACAATTTTGTGCAGGCAATTTGGTTCGATCCAACCGGAAAAACAAATACGCATCATTACACCCTATTAAATTGATTACAGCGTGGTATATGTAATAATATTATAATATACGTATCAATCACATCGTGTAAACAGCGATAAAACGCTGAAGTGGACATTAGTGGGTACGCTTTACGTGACAGAATAATGTTATGTCCTATATTTACATATTTTATAAATGTCCCAGTTGCAAAGTTAAAGTTACCTTTTGAAACTTAACAAAGGCATTAACAAATATCTTTATAAAAAGAGAATCTGCATATACAGTGTAGTAATGGGACTCGAGCCTTGTTTTTACTCTAGTCACTCGAGTGAATTTGTCAAATTCGTACTCGATTAAAAAAAAATATCCCTGGAGTCTCTATGCACTGGAGTTACCGATTGGGACCTTCCTTTTTACTTTGTTGATTACTTAAATAAATAAAATATGTATAAACTCTTACAATGTGTTTATTTCGTATTACTCTTTTAGTAAAAGTATTTGCTTAAAAATGCTAGAATAAATCTCACTAGAATTGAGAACTTGCGACTCGAGTGAGATTTTACTCGAGTGACTCGAAAACTCGAGTACCTATACCTCGAGTGAGGTAGTAAAATTGCTCGAATGACTCGAGTCCCAAAGTTCTATTCGAGTCGCATGGCCAATTCAGTACAGGCAAATATTAATCGCACGAGATTTTCGCATTAGTTCTAAAGTAGGTACATTACACCACTCACCGTACTCACAGTACATATGAGAATTAGTAAATAAAATGAAAATTTATTTAGTTTACTATTGCGATTTGAATCTGCATACAAACAACGTTGGTTGCGATCAAAATATGTTTTATTAAAAGTAACTACAAAAAATTATAGCAACCAATGTTTTTATTCAGTCGTAGCAACTAACGGATGTAATTATGGAAAATATGCTACACATTAATGCCACGAGTTGTGGTGATGACATCGTAAATCAATTCTTGTGTGTTAACAAATTTATTAAATGTGATGTTTAAAATGACTGTTTTTTAATAAAATTATTAACCTTTGTTCATACCTACTGCTTTAAAATGCTCACGGGATCCAAATTACGTAATAACGTCGGGTCACGTTCGGACAGTACGTCGCGGCGCAAGTTAGTAGCCATCTGCCGCACGGGAGATGCAAGCTGCGCGTCGAACCTAGACATTCATAGGCGTTTGTGAATTATTATTACTTTAATAAATACGATTGCGTCGTTATCTCTGACAATATATAATTTGAATTAAGGTATATATGCAGTTATAATATATATGTATAACATGTATGTTATGCTTTTTGATGTGTGTTTGAGTGAGTATATCTTTTGCTGTATATCTTGTGCTGGGAGTTTTTTTTCGCGGCTTTTTCTCTTAGACTACTATAGCCAGAAGGGCGCACAAAGCCGAGGTAAGGCTATCAATATTATGACTTTCATTAAGTGTATCTGTGTGTACCTTATAATGAACAAAATAATTTGAATTTGTATATAGTTATAGATGTTTCGTCTTCGCATAGTTATACAATACTTTATGATCGTTTCCTACTTGTACGATTAAAAAACGCTTACAAACGATACGTTGAGTATCGTATTGTAGGTAGTTTGTACTTGAATTTTATTTTTGTACCTGAATATAAAAAAAAGACTAAGTAGTTGTTTTATGTATTAATTGTCGTTAAGAGCAGTTTGGTGTCGATTTTGTATAATCGTAATTACAAAAGTTATTACGAGAGGCAGTCGGCCAAATTGGGTCA
>DVPR01001854.1:0-10250 GCA_018239345.1 Oxynetra stangelandi | reverse complement strand
AAGGACAGAGATGTTTGGCACTCCGTGCTCTCTGCCTGCCCCGCTAGGGACCTGGCGTGACGGTTATTTATTTATTTTAGTAATGCAGTAAATTGTATATTTTATATTGCTTTTACTTGTGCAAAGAATCTAGTGCATGAACCGGTAACACCGGTGTTTCCTTATCTACCAATCATCAGTGATAGAATTGTTGCTTTCTGCTCGGTGAAATTATCTAGAATGGATGATACAGCTAGAAAATGTTACTTGGTAAAGTTAACGAGCTCAGTACACGATAGGCTGTTATTAATATAAGTTGCATTATATATGACAGTTAGGACGGTAATAGCATTTATACCGCTACCTGTAATAGCATCTGTAGTGGTAAGTAGTTGTACGAGTATCTACCGCTACCTGTGCTTAAACCACTTAGGTGCCGGTATTCGCGGATAACCAGTCTTGTCACATGTAATTTATATAAATTATGTTAGTATTATAACGTGTATTGTTCGTAAACAAGGAGATTGTTTTGATCGATGTGATAAACGGCCTATGAGGACCACTTAGCATACTAATGTATGATTATTTCTCATTCCTGACCCGTTGCATATGTTCCAGTAATTAAATATACTTAATACAATCAGATTTTGTGATGTTCTAATCTTACAAAGCAAAGTGAATATAATGTAATTTGATGTTGTTATGATTTGTAATATACGATATGCTAATTGTCCGCTTAATTGGACAATAATTTCTGGTGGTTTATACTGAAGTAAAACATTAGTTTTCATAAAATACATAGAAATGATTTGTTTTTAATAAAATTATGTCATCGCGGAAGTCGCTTCGGTATTCATTCGGTTCCGACGTGATTACTAACCATGCAACTGGGTCGAAATATTGGCGTGTTTCTATTCATAGCGTGAGCATTTATCATAAATGGTTAAATATGTTATATAAACACATTTACATTTACAACAAACATTCCATCACTTAGTTTTATTTTCTCCAAATTAAACCTCTAAACAGACGGAAAGAGTAACTGAATTTTCGATGGTAATAAGAAACTAAAAATGATACTTTCTTTTTTGGTCACCAAACTTCGCAAGATAACACTATATTTGGTGATGATGATAAATTTTAGCAATCGAATAATATTTAGCTGCAGCTGTGTGAATTTAGTACAAGAAGAGTGCGACAAATGCGAAGTAAATTTCTTTTACTTATCAAATTTCGTTAACGTAAACTACAATTTGTATGTAATGTAAACAGCGCCGTCTGGTGACAACAATGTAAACGTTCGAAACAACCAATCACGTGTGCGAACGCGCTCACTGCTAAGCACGAGTCGTTCGCTATCGAGCGCGAAAAAACTGTAGTCGCGTGCACCTATTAAAAGTATGACCAAGTTTTATGCGCGTTCCATCAATACGGTTCGTGAGACAATGGTTAACGGTTTGGCTAGGTCGCGTCCATTTGAAACTGCAAGTGTTATTTGTTGCATGTGATCGCTGTAAAATTGTTAATTGAATTCTATAATGCGTTTATAAATATAACAATACAAAACTGTCCCCTGTAAGGACTACACAACTTATGTATTTGTATTGTTATTCAGAATTCACTTACTTATATCTTTTAATCTGTATAAATAGGACTATTTGATACTTACCCGAAGTAACGGACTTGTACGAAAAAAAAGAGTATGTGTAGCAAATATTAAGTCTTCTTCGTATGTTACTATGTATTCGAATTAGCCTCTGATACTTATTTAACCCAGAATATTTTGTACACATAATTTTAGTAATGGTAGGCTGCAACAACCTGCATATAATCACCGTGGCAGACCATGACCTTAAACATTCTTAATATGAAAAAAGAACGGCAGACAATATAAGAGTTGGTTTGAAATTCCATTCATATCTCAAGTAGCCTAGTTATCCCGAACTAATTCTAGAGATACATAAATAATAAGGATTATTGTTCGTGTTTTTTCAGTGCTGTTGGTAGCAGTGGGCGTTGTCAATGCACGATGGCTGCGCCGCGAACGTTCCGACCAGCCCAAAGAATCTAGCTTCATAGGCGCAGCTACAAATGAACTTTCCACTGCAATAATGCAGGTATTTCAAATTTAACTATAACATTTTATTTAAAGCAACAGTTGAACTTCATTTTTTATTTCAGTGACAATAGTGGTCACGAGTTTTGTTTTGTTGCTAGGTGAGATTATTAATAAAATTGATGTATAACTCCAGGGATATATCGACGATGACAAGAATATTGCATTTTCACCACTTGGCTATTCCGCTATCCTCGCAATTTTGGCGGAAGGAGCGGGAGGGGAAACAAGAGAACAATTAGTCACAGCTCTCCACCTGCCAGACGATCCAAACCTGACGAGAAAGACTTATAGATTCATCATGGAAAGATTGAAATTCAGGAATGAGTACAAATTGAATCAACCAGAATTGAAAAACTATTTTTACATCTACAAAAATTACACAATCAACGATGATTACAAGAAAATTTTGGAAGACTATTACTTGACAGATGTGAGGTCTGTTGAAAGGTACACAGACAAACTTGAAGCGGATTTTAATAACGAAGAGAAGAAAATTGAAGAAAAAAAAAAGACTGAAGAAGACCTTCCCGAATTATTGCCTCCTAAGCAAACGAATGAGAAACTTATTTCCTTTGCTGTTGAAGATAAACCAGAAAAAGTAGATGTATCCAAATTCGAGTACAAACCTGCTAAAAACATCAAAGAAAAAATTAAGTTGGTCAAAACTTACCCTAAGAAAGAAGAATTGGGTGATGAGGAAGAAACTATGGTTGCTGTTGAAGCAAGAAATCACGCAAGGAGTCTTAGAGTATTGCAAGACAAAAACGATATTACCTCGAGCATTTCTGTTAATAGCGTTGGAAATAAATCAAGCAAAAGTGAGTATTTTTTATTATTCGTAAGTTAGTGTTCAACCTATTTGACCGATGTGTTTGTTATGCAAATAGGATTACGAGCGCCTTTATGTAATAGGCAAAGTCACAATGTTTAATTTATTAAAAGCACTTATCATGCTTTATTTAATTGTACCTTTTTAATTGTTTTTTTACACTCCAAACATTTGGATACCATCATCTTTACTTATTCGCACTTTGTTTTAGCTACCAGCGCACTGATGCTAATCTTTAATGGAATGTACTTCCGCGGTTCCTGGGAGAAGCCTTTTGACACTGTCGAGCTTGGCACCTTCTATAAGTCCAACACAGAAAAGAAGCAGGTGCCAATGATGAGGACTACTGGTGTCTTTAACACTGTGTTGATACCCGATCTGGACAGTGATTCCATCCTTATCCCCTATGCTGTAAGCATCTTTCTTTGCCATATTCCAAAATCGGCTGAGTAATATTGTTATGTTCCCTAAATGTCTATATCATATTTACTTGAATGCAACATGCCTATTAGGAGACGACATGTTTCATTCTAAACAACTAATAGGTATTCAAATTATATACGGGTTATAGAGGACAAATATAATAGTCTATTATTTATGTCTTGGTCTAGCCTACGATGTAGCAAGGAGACACTCTTTTAAGGAATTTACTTCACAGCTGGAAGACGCTGAAGTAAAATTCACTAGAACGGTTCACAATCGATTCACAATCATATTATGATCCATGTTACTTTATGACTCCATTATGGTATAGGCTGTGGGCTACATGTGAATACCAAAAACTAGTGAATTGATGATGTTGATTTGATTTGTTTTACAGGGAGATCGGTATGCGCTTCTTGTGATTGTACCTCGCACCAGAGATGGGTTGACGCGACTCATTGCCGATTTACAAGCTGCACCAATATCTGAAATCCAGGAGTATATGTGTTACGAAGAATTAGATGTCTCTATTCCGCTATTCTATGTAGAGACTACAACTAAACCTGTGGCCGCTTTGGCTAAGGTTAGTATAATTTTCGGTAACATCTCACAATGTTTATTTTATGAAACAAACGCTATTGTTTATTCAACTCGCACATTGTGAATTCCGCAATACAGTGCAACCTTAATATAACGAACCTCAATATAACGATTTCCTTGATTTAACGAATTTTTCGTAAGCCCCTTGAATTGTCCATAAGAATGAATGTAAAATATACCTTTACATTACGATTTTTTTTTACAAATAACCTCCGTATAAAGAATTCTCAACTATGAAAAAAAGGGCAAATATCTCTAATTAACGAATTTTGTCAGCTCAAAATCTCGTTAACATATTTATTATACCATAATTAGGTATGCTGCTCAATTTACAGTTTAAACTGTGGTTGCTTGTTATATAACGTTCCCACCAATATATATGACCCTTACTCTCATAGTTTCGTGATTTAGTCGCGAAAGGTTTAATATTCTAGTTGTAATTTACGTATTTTACTGTAATTAATTTTAATTATTAATCTAAGGGAGAAACATGTTACCTACCTAATTGTTTTTAAACAGAAAATACAGAGAAATTTGAAATAACCTGTTATCATTTATAAGTAGAAGTTGTTTGCTATTAAAATATGAGCATGTAATGTTAAGGTGAATAAAACATTTTTCTTACCTCTTTATAGCAAATTTTACACCAACCTTACCTCAATATAACAAACCTCAGTTTAACGAATTACTTGATATAACGAATATTTACTTGTCCGCTTGCGATTTGTTATATCGAAGTTGCATTGCATATGGATATTGAAATACTGTAAAGTCAAAAAACTTTCAATATTAATAGAGTAATTTTAATTCTTAATCCGGAAGTAAAATGCTATTACGTAATACGTAAGTAAAAAAATATCTCGGGAACAAATCTGTGAATATCATATAATCATGTTCTAGGAAAATATAAGGAAACGTTACTATACTGTAAATTGACAATATTAAGTTAACGCGTAAGCGATAATTGATTTTCAAAACTTGAAAACAATCATAATATTTTTTACTAACATATTTTGTTTATATCACAACTTAAAACTTATAAATATGTAAGATTAGAATTTATAATAATCTGAAGCATAACTCCAATGAAATGATTACCAAAATAACTCTGTGCATTAACTGGAATTAAACCGTGTATTTTTCGTGTATCCACCAACTAATACGTGTTGTATTTTTTTAAACAATTACGAGTGCTTTTGGTTCGATTCTGTAGCTACAACAAACCTTTATGCGATGTGAATCGGAAATGCCAATAAAATCACTATAAAATTGTCAGATGGGGGAGACTCAGAAGGCCGAGGCTGATTCCAAACTCTATTTCAAACTCCATTCACTACTTAACTTCCATTCAACAACTGTCAATCACGTCACCATCACAGTTAACGTCAGATAAACATTTCAGCTTAGTGTTACTTATTTCGTGAACTTACAGTTAAATTGCGTCAACTTGTTTGCAGTTCGGTGTGAGCAGTATCTTTGGCCGGGAAGCTGAACTGTCAGGTGTGTCGGCGAAAGAGGGGCTCTTCGTTCAGGAGCTAGTTCAGAACGTCGCCGTACGTGTCGATAACGGCGGTGCGACGACCTCCCTGCTAGGAGGTCAGTTGAATTTTCCACGGTCAACTCAAACTATCGATCTAAAAACAATAAAGGAAGGATTCTTTCTAATTTCACATTTTATGATATCTTGGGACAATTCCATACACGGCCATCTGATACCAAAGGAGACGCTGGAACAGTCTGTGTTGTGGTAACCGGATGGCTGATAGACTGGATATATACATATAAATATTTAGTTATAAAGATACAGAACAAATACTTGGGCTCATTACACAATTATTTGTCAGGTTCACTAACCACTGCAGCAAGTTGCTGCAGTGGTTAGTGATGCTGCCAGTTTATTAAATTGCATCAAATATTGACAGCAATTACTTTTGTGCCGGACTTAATAAGTATCGTTCCATTCGTTTTACGAGCCACCAACTGTTTTGACTCTTAGTTCCATCTAATTGGTAACAATATCGTGTTAAATGGTTCAAATTGCTTCAGCTCAGACAATTTCTACTTGTCCTTTGTTCGCAGTACCTTGCGTGTCAAATGTTAAGAATAAGTGATTTTTTGAGAGACAGAGAGAGCAAACTGTATTTGGCCGGAATTATTTTATATGTCAGGATAACGTGAACAATATAGATTCAAAAACCAACTATTATGTGAATTTATGTTCGCTATTTCTAAATATTAGTTATGCCTAAACCTACGTCTGAATTCCATGGTCGTACCGTGTTTGAATTCTCAAATCAATCCTATCATATTTTAGAAAATAAACTTTTGTTGCAATTTAATGATCGCCGTATTTTTTACTCAAATCTTTTGTTCTTCATAGCATCTGACGCAGCAGTGGAATCAAAGAAGGATTTGCCATTTTATATGATGCCGCGTCGCTTCGCCGTGGAACATCCCTTCTTGTTCTTCATAGTGGACCGATTGGATAACCTCGTGGTGGTTTCAGGAAAGGTCACAGACCCGCAACCGCCTTCTGAATTCTGATTTTTTCATTCACATAAGTAGATAACTAAGTATAAGTATATTTGTCGTCAACATTCTTGGAAACGCCAAGTGCAAAGACATCTAAGTCTTATGCTGTCGCCGTTAGAATTATTATTTCTAATTAATCGTGTTTACAAATAAATTTGATTATTATTTTTTGTGTCATTGAATATTAATGATAATTATTTTTTATGTCATTGAAGTCCATCATTAATGTTTAATTTCACTATACTTGTTTGTTCGTTGACATTGTATTTGTTATGGACTTTGTGTTCGTAGTATTTTCCATGTAACAAAACCAGAAGCATTTGATAACATAAAAGTACACAGCGTAGTTAAGCCGTTTTAGTGTTAAGTTTATTATTTATTTTTGTGGTCGTTGTGATATGTTTACGATTAAATTATTTATTTTTTATACAGTGTTGGGTTTTTTTATTATTATTTAGTGTTCATTCATACCTTAAGTGTTATATTATTGATCATCAATATTACAATACGGTGCTGAAGTAAGCAGATCGTAATGACTTCTGAGTTGCCAAGTTAGCCCTCGGATGTAATTACGTGTGACTGAACTATATTGAAACTATGAAACGTTTATTGGGGGCCAGTGACCTTATAACACATAATAGAATGAACCAAGGTAAACAATTACAGCCGGTGGATCCATTATTTACCGGTTGGTGTTATATCAAAGGAAACCATACTCAATGCTTAGTCATTAATTTCCGAAAGTAAACTTTAACCATTGCAATGACATAACTGCATCATTTAATGGACGCGACGATTTCAATATGATTTATTAATGCATTAAATATTCTGTATAATAATTTAATAAGTGCTTAGTTGGGAAAATATGTCTTTTTCAATCAATTTACGATTACAACTACGATTTTGGTTGTCATTTAATTGTTTTTTCTTTATTAAATATCACGTGGGTAGTTTGAAATATTGTGTAACTATAAGAATGTTAACATCACAATTCATCGTACACCACAATTGCAATCGCGCTGGTCGTGATTGATCGTTTTATAAGTGTTAAGAATATAGTTATTGGAAATTTAACAATGAATAGTGATAAGGAGAATTTTAATACAATACGGAAGTCAAAAATACCTTTACCGTTAAATAGGATGCCGGCCTCGCCGTCGAATTTATTGAAGAAAAGGAGAAGCAGTGAATCGGAGTACAGGCATCCGCTGAAAACGATCAATAATCAACAATTTAATGCCACCGGATCCGCCGGACCGAGTAAGAAGACTAAAAAAGTTCTAAACACATCCACGTATCCTATCAAGTTCGACACGCGGCATGTAACTATAAGACAGAAGAGTGAAGATTTTGATTGCAATTATAGAGCTTTCAAGGACGACTGCAATGATGAAAACAGTGTTATATCGATAAGCGACGAAGATGATACAGAACAAGCTGTTAACAAGGTAAGTCAACGCACCGCTGGTCTCAAACAGACGCACTGTCTCGGCGAGGTGTCGAAGAGAGTCACAACACCTGTTTTGAATTTTCTCGAGCCCAGTAGAGTAAAAAACATTAAGAGGAGCCTCAAAAGGCCCCACAGCCGAGAATTGCAAGGGGTGTCATCTGGTTATCGACACGAAAGGAAAGAGGATGAAAGAAATACACGCCGTTTCAATTTTAACGAACGCTTATATGAACGACTGCGTTCACCGGATCCCAGTAAGTTTTCTATGGTTACTTTTTATTTACTCATTTGATTCACCACATTACATGATATGCATAAAACAAACAGTAATTATAGCGGTGTCTATCCTTAAATAGTGCACATGCAATGTATTGTTAAATCGCGTGCAATTAATATTAATTTTACACACATTTTTCTATTCCTGTATCAATGTATTTAAGTGTTCTGTGGGACCAAATTACTCCATTAGATTTTGTTTTTCTATATATATATAAGGAACATACTTAGTCTAGTACTGCATGCTTGTACCTCTTTGAAATAAAGTCCAGAGGTTCATTGGTGTATGACTGTATAACGCTTCTTTATCAAAAGAAATCATAGAAGAGATCAATTGTTATAGTGATGAGTTTGTTACGGACTGTCTTAATTTTGTTTAGTTTATAATTTTTAACAATAACTAGTTTAAAATTACAACTATGAGCCTAATTTTTCAAACACATAAGTGTCATTTACAGCGCGTGCCATCAACGCTATTATTCATAGTCTAATAATAAAGCAATTTAAAAATCTAATCGCAAATGAATTATAACAAAGACAGGTGATGACGATTGTGTTCCGTTGAGACAAAAAAAACACGTTGAATATGAATGAGTTAATGTCCTTCGTCCGCGGTTATTACTTAACTACGTAAATTTGTCGAACACTCGACTAGCAAGCACTGCCATTAAACGTTACTCGTCTCGAAGTCATTAATGAACGGCCATGGATAGGATACGAAACGTCGGGAACAAATGATACGAGCGGTTTTGAAGGTTTATTATGTATTATTATTTTTTACTTAAGTTTATTGTTTTATTCATGTTTTAGTTAAAAAATTGTACATGACATGTCTGTCTCGGGATTACACATCTGATATGTTTACATATTTGTTGAGCGTCGAGGAAAAGCCAATAGTTCCCCGCATACCGAGTGTCACTCGAGCCTGCGTCATTAACTGGCTGATCAAAGTCAACGTAAGTACAATAATAATTGCGTCATTTGTTTTTTTTTCTTTTCTCCTCTTATTATCGAATATTGTCGAAAGTTTGGTAATGTTATTAAATAAATTGTACGTAAAGATAAAGCTGTTAGTAGCATTGGGTAATAATGAACATTTTGTAGCCGTTGGATGTATATTGTTCGAGTATATATTGAAAAATGATTAAGCATCGGTTCTTTGAAGTGCGTAAAAATAAAATCGGCGGGAAAATGTCTGCTTTGCATTTTTTTTTATCGCAATGTGCTCAATTGTTAAGTGCGTCATTTCTTTTGTTTTGTTATATTTATTTATTTTGTAAATATAACGAGCCTTATCAATCTATTTATTTTTAATTTTGTTTTTGTTATATGTAATTACATAACATGTGACACGCATGTCATAATAACATGATCAGTGTGCAAAGAATAAATTCACAGCGTGCATTCATATGATAATAATATATTCTTGCAACGCAATTAATAAGATGCAATGCATATGTATAGAAGGTTGTATATGTGCACGGGCAATGATAGACGACCTAAAGACCTATTGAAAAATCTAGTACTGAGATGTAATTTCAAAATCAACCAGACGCTAGACGGAACGATAGAGTTCCTCTATCTTCGGGAATACAAAACCAGTTTCAAATAACGAAACATGTTTATAATATAGTAATATCGAATCGGTGATTCAATACAAAGAAATGCCAACATATTTATAACAAAAAACTTTTCAAGTAAAAAAACTATATACGTTTTTTTTCTATAATTATATTTTAAAACCCGATATATTAAAATTTCCCGCACGCTCCATGGTAAAACCTGACATAATTTAACATTAGTACCTAATATACTAATGCTATAACCTAGTATATTTACCTACCAATGTTATGAAAATGACAATGAAATTTTGTCAATTAATTATATTCTGATTAAACATGTAAAGGCGTGATACAGGTTTTCATTTAGCATTGCCGCTATTGAAACGGCTGAGCTAGGTTTATTAACGTTATTTGTAGTTACGGCCCTTTGAAATTAAATCAATGAAGAAAACTACACGTTGTAGGGGGCCGATGGCGATC
>DVPR01001853.1:0-10253 GCA_018239345.1 Oxynetra stangelandi | reverse complement strand
ACCATTTCGATATACATAGCACTTAGAAATAATACAAAGAAAGTAAATCTATTCCTAACCTTAAGTTAATATCGAATAATTAATTCCAGTAAAATATTATATTAGTTATAATATTGTCATAGATAAAAATATGAACACAAATAAATTTGTAAAACGGAAATCATTACTTTTGAATATAGTTTTCATTGTTTTAAATAATGTGTTCTTACCAATCCATTGAAAGGTCATACATCAAAGTCAGCTTCTTAGCCAATTATATGAATTTAATTACCTAAGGAATATAATTAAACAATACCTACATTTGAGCATTGAAGGCGAGCTTACAAGCCTAAACGTAGCCTATTGGCAATCTTTTAATATTTAATAACTCTACAGGCCAGCAAGATGTTTCGGGGATAGCAAAAACATTAAATATACATCACATATTCATGTTTACGACACTGTTTTATCATATGTACTACATCATATGGTTAATGGTAAGAATTAGTATAACAAAACTACTTGACGAACTAAAGAAATCCGCTTTACAATCAGAATAAAATAGTCGAACATTTACTCGAGCCACTAAAGGAGATGTTACGACGAAAATGACCTTTCGCCTATGTATGGGGGCTAATCGTTCTGGGCCACCTCAATTTCCGTACACGTAGCTCTTAAGGTTGTGTCGTACCTTATGTATTTGATATTTATATGAATGATATTATTTGATATTCTATGTATGTATATGATGCAAATGTAATTTGATTATGTAATTTAAATGATATTAGACTTTGTTAGTCAATGAATAGATGTTAATTTAATTATCTTGTTGTTAGTATTAACTTTTTAAATCTGAGCGGCACGGATGGAATATTCTGATAACAATGTTACGTTGAACATATTTATGACGTAAATTGCAAAACGTATCGCTATTATGATCCTCTTGTGTACTGGAGTCTGATGTATAATTATGTATAGAATATGCATGCATGCAGTATGCATGCAGAGCATACATACTACATTACGGAGTTGATTGTTTGGTGTTTAATCTGTTCTTGCAAACATCATATTGGATTAATGTTTAATGTATTTATGGAATCAATTACTTGTAACGTATGTATGTAGATTTACTACTGATCCTATTTTGGTTTAAGAGGATTGGTTTAACATGCCATATTAAAAGCTATTTGAAGTAAATTTCCCTCTTATGTTCATAGAAGTAAAATCGTATCGTATATATCGTAAAAAAACTTAATAACGCATGCGGCTCTTAATATACACACGATCCGATAATATTTGTAGATGATTATACAATAGTGAGTGGCGTCATGTACCTATTACTGTACCATAAATGAAAACATGTTTAGGAACATTTTGAAAACATTGAAAATTTCCCTACAATAAATGCGAAGATTTTACAGGCGGGTGAATTGAAAGGAAACTTTCAGTGTCAGTTTTTGTTGCATATGAAGGCTAAAATTAAAGATAGCATCACACACACTACATAGTTCAGCTACTTAAAGACGTACATTATTAGAATCGTAAGCCAAAATCCGACTACTAAGGTAAAAGACAGTGATGTAGAGTCCAGACGAGAGAAGGAGTTAAGTATAGAGTAGGTAAAACTGTGGTGCAAGGCGTACAGGGTACCGTTGGCTAGGAGTACTACCTAGTCTGGACGTTTTTCACTCTCCCGAGGAGGTCCACGTGGCCCGCTGAATATTGTTCTATAACGTCCTTGACGTCGTATGGCTTTAAAGCTTCTTTAAACTTACGACGAGCCACAAAATACTTCATCTGTCAGAATTCGACAACACAAAAAATGAACTTAGTAACTTAAACATGTAATAATGAGTGTTGATGTTAAAATATATGTATATCTATGGTATCTTATAGTGTGCCTATTCCTTATGCCGACCTTTGTAAACAGTTTTATGTATACGACGCATTGTAGTAGAATGTTGTAAATTAAATAATGGACATAAAATGTCCAAAGATGCAAAAAAAATAGAGCGGTCAAGTAATAAGGTTCGGACATTGTAAACAACTCAATAATTCAGGGCACCCCAATGACTACTTAACTTTGCTACTTCACCCGGCTCTTCAATTATGTAGCAACAGCGAGCTGAACTGAAGCTTTTTGTTTCTCGTGAGCTCGATCTTAGAGCAATCAAAATATTTACCTAAAGATCTATTTTTACAAAGCACACATATTCGGTAGGGATTGTATAATTTTACAAGAAATTGTAGCTGCTGTTTTTCATTCTTAAATCAATGTTATATTTGAAATTATACATTTGTTTCGTTTTTATCCACGGCAGCTTTTAATATATTTAGATATATTAAAAGCTGCTGTGGATAAAAACGAAACTAAACATTAATATGCGTAGCTGTGCGTTCGATGTTGTTACATGTAAGTTTTTTTATCATCAGTCTATAAGATATGTTATTACACACGCACGCACACACGCACAACCACAGGCACACACGCTCACACGCACACACGCTCACATGCACGCATATGTACATGCACGCACAGTACATACATTTTCACGCGGTTTGTTCATAATTTGAGTAACTAGATGAAACAAGTAAAACAAAAAAAATACTGAATTGCTCATACTTTCGAATATACGAGTATATATTTTGTAGGTGAATAAATGTTATATTAATTGGTTAAGTAATTATTAAACTTGTGTTACGTTTGTTAATTTTACTAAACTTAATTTTTTTATTATTAATAAGTATAGTTTTTTTTGTTTAGCGGTTACAGTATATTAATTAAGGAAAATCAATGAAATTAGTATTTGGATATTGTCATATACTTTAAGTGGTGCACGTGTTCGTGGAATGTCTAAAATAAATCTGAAATCAGCAGTATTGTATGTTTACTGCATCGAAAAACATGGCACCGAGCACGACTAGATATCGATTGTGTCGGTTACCTTTCTTTATAAACCTTTTGACGATCCATTTGAGTACAAAAGCTTTTAAAGCTTACTCAACTTAAAGATGTTATTAGGCACCCCACTTTATTAAATGAGCAAGGCGGTAACATTTGGAAAAGGTCCAATAACAATATTTGATGTCTAACAGAAAATAGATAATGAAAGTGGCACCACATTAAGTGAAATTGTATATTATTATAAGATATTTCAATATAATTTAGTTATATGCATACCTTTCTTATAAATCGAATGGCAGCTTTGTGTCTTGGAGTCAAGGTGACACAGCGCGGCTCCTCGTCTTCATCTGCAAAAAAAATTGTTGCAACAGATAACGAATGATAAGCGTTAACGGTAAACTTAACGTGTTACTAATTTCATGTTGACAAAAAACATTGTAGATATATTATCAAATAATTTAAAATAAACTCTAAGTATATAACAATAAGGCGGCTAGCATCGTAGAAAGATTATTTTATAAATCTTTAGTGTTTTCTGCAATGTTTTAGTAGAATCGAATGTTGCCATGAATGTTGCGGATCGGCCAGTTCTACTTATTAAATGAGAAAAACATGTCGATGTTCCCCTGGGAAAGTTTATTCATTATTTATCGCATGCCAGTCTTGGTTTAATTTGAATAATATGGGTTATCGACATGTACTTGACGAATGTGACGTGCAGAAATCAAATACTTAGGTAAAACGACCCCTGGGCAGTTTTTATATTTAAAATGATGTATACTGTTAATATTGAATGTATTTGTTACTTCTACACTATTAAACCAAAGGCTATCTTATAAAAGGCAGGCTTAATGGCTACTGGCATCCTCTACTCGGTCTGTGTGGAGTCAACCCAGAGAAACGATGAAAACATGTGGTAGAACATTGTAAACGTAATATTATCATTAAATAATAGTTATATATTTTTATTCGTATTTAGTGAATACATATATAAACCTTGCGCGTCTGCTAGAGGAGATTCCTATATGGGAAAAGCAGAACCCTTGTACATATTTTCTTTTTCCACATTTCTGTACTGTGTGTATATGTGCATAATTAAATTAAAAAATAGTGTAAGCATTAATTCTTTGTACTCAGTTCAATGGAGCCAGTATGAAATAATATTTAAAATAATTTTCAGTTTTGTTATACTGATGCAACATTTTTATTAACTAGACTCGATTGATGTTGCCAACGTGTCACAGTCGATGTTGGTTTCAGTTCTTAGAAGAAAACTGTATTAGCGAATGACAATGATGTTGTATCAAATTATGTCTATAAATATGTATATCAAATATTAGTTTCAAATTATACCTACACATTGAAGTTTGTGTGAGCATAGTAAAATTATTGCATTATATTAATATACGCAGCATTTAACTTTCAATTTAAATATTGTACATTTGAAATGTAGGTACATGTATATGTATGTTTATTTAAAAGACATATCGAGAACTGAAAGGTGATTTTTAAGCGAAATTATTGTTGATATGAAATTATACATAGTTCAAATATGTATATCAACTCAATATCATGAAAAATATCGCTTAGAACAAATAATCTTTCACCTCACGATATACACATATTTCATTTATGAAAATAATTAATAATAGCTATTTTTATTTTGTGTTTGTGTTATATATTAAGATAATACTCGTATACATCGAAATAAATATTGGCATAAATACATTAAATATATCGTTAGTTTTATCAGCTATCAATTGCGGTTTTTATTCAGCAGATGTTATAAAAATTTTACCTTAACGCATTCAAGGGTATGTATGTAAGTTACACCAAATCTCTGCCAGAGAGTGCTGGCCGTTCCGTTTTATTTTTGCACTGATATAGCGAAACTGAGTAATGCACAAGCGTTGCTATTTCGAATTGAATTTTTAGACATAGCTATTCTAATAGAGTGAACATTATGTTGGAGTAATGTGTTAGCTAAAATAGATGATGATCCGAAGTTATTTTGCTTCGAGTTGTTGTTCGACCAACGCATTTACTGATAAAATTAAATTATTGATGTATTTACAATATGCGCGCGGGCACCTAACTGTCAAAGATACTACTAATGATGTCTGCATCTTTCTGTAATAAAATTAGTATCGAATTCCAATTCAAATTACGATAATGTTTCCAAAATAAAATAAAAAGAAATATACGCGACATGTATATATGTATGACATTATCAACATCTTGTTATTTATATAGGTATACATATACACATTTGTAATAAAAGCAAATCATAATTATTGTTTGAAAATAAGACGGACTTTTAATATAGGTCATACGGACCTATATTATAAAGTCCGAATTGTAAATTTGTTTTTGATATCCTGTATAAATAGAATGAAAATATAAAATAAATTTTCAATTAAACAAGTTTCGGAATTATAAGAGTCCCATTCCGCTTTCTAGCTTAGAAGAGGGCATGAAGAGCTTAGCGTGAGTAGGAGAATTAAAATTAAATTAGCTGTGGAGTCCAATTTACGTTTCATGATTTTTTAAATGTGTGCAGACAATTTTACATGTGAATAACAATAAATAATGTTAATAACATGTTAGTGCCATGTATAGTAACATGATTTAATTTAGAGACTCGGAGATGTAAACTATTAGCGTAACAGATTTATTTATAATGTCAATTCAAAAACCGTTAAAATGCTTATGCTGCTTTATCATTAAAGTTAATATGAGTAGTATAAAACTGTATCGAAAATTAAATATTTCGTTTGGAGCAAGTGAAGTCTATTTTACCGATAAAATTTCTCTAGTTATATTCAATATTATGTTATTTTACGGCTACTAATAAAAATGTTTATCAAAATGTTATCGTTACATCTCAGTTACAAGAATTCATATGTAAATATTGTATGAACCTAAATGTTCTATCATGCATGCTTCATATAATTATATTTGAAGTTATATTTATAGAAAATCGCACTAAAATCATACACCCACCCGCTGGGAATTGAAGCGGGCATGTATACTGCGCATTATAATTTGATTCCACATGAATACTTCAGTTTGATTTTAACAGATACCTGAAGCGTATCGGCTATCGCAAGTGGGGCATTGACTGTCCAACAAGATATCTATTGACCTAAATTTCAGACAGGTACGTATAGCAGGCATGCTATCGAGGAAGATTGATTGTCATCGAGTAAACTAAGCAAATCTGTATCTGTGAGACGAAGTCTCCTCTGCGGCTGCGCCTACAGGTGTGATGTCGAACTTATACGTTGCGATGTGTATGTATATATCGCCTCGCTAGACTCATCTTAATTACTACGTCGGTGGTATATATGTATGTACAATGACCTGAAGATTATGTACCAACTTTGCTATATGTTTATAATATATGTAGTAGACAATAGCTGCATATATCACAAGTTTCAATCGCTTTTGTTTCTGTTTTATAGTCATATCCCTTTATATACGATGTCATAATATTAAATTGTCATAACTACGTATTTCTTTATGATGCTAATATATTAAGACCATTTGTATATTAATAGTTAATTGGTTAAACATTTAAGTAGTCCACGGATTCATTTATTTTCCAGTGGTCAGGATATCACGTTTCATGACATGATGATCACGATTCATCACATAATTGTATAAAATAATGAATTTCACAGTCCACATAATGCATTTCCTTTCGGTATAATTTAAGTTTGTGATCCATATTGTTTCCGTATAAAGTTTTTACTGGCATGTACCTGAAGCTAAATTATATGTATACATAAGTTTAAACTTAATAAAAAACCCAAGATATCGACAAATACATTAATGCACGTTAATCCTATAAATTAATTATATTATTATTGATACTATATATTATTCTTTAAATTAATTATATTATTATTAATGTTATGACTGAAATTTTGAAAATCACTTGCATTTGTAATGCAAAATATGTATTACGGGTAGAATGGTCATGAACAAAGAAAAAATAATTTAGACATACTCTTTATCCGTGCACACTCAGAGTATTAAGCTAGATGATGGGTTAGTAAGTTTCATAGTGTTGAGCTTAATTTTATGCGATAGAGTTTGACTCGGGTGAGCGGATAATGCATCCTGAAGTCCCCAATATGAATACTTTCATTGAATATCGGCAAGAAATTAGTTGGCTGGAGCGCTGTACAAGTTCTCCCTAATATGCGAAGACACAATCTGTATAAAGCCGTGTAAAATTATATGTATTTCATCTCTTTTAGAGGCATTTAAATATATGCATGAAAGTAGAAATCATATCTGTACTAATAATGTAAACGTGTGAAATATATGGGAGCCCTTTAGCACGCTAGTGTATTTTTAATCTACATTTTTATAACATCTTTTGTAAATGTTTTAATTGTACTATTATAAAGTTGTTGTTGTACGAATTTTTTGACAAATAATATCATCGTTTTTAACAAATTTATGGTGTCAATTCATCAATTCATGTCTATTCATAAGACTGGCCCGTTGGTTCAGTGGTTAGTTAACCTGACTGCTGCGCCGGGAGTCGTGGGTTCGATCCCCACCCAGGACAAATATTCGCGTGATGAGCAGAAGTATTTGTTCTGTATCTGGGTGTAAAAAAATATCTATTTAAGTATATATTTCTAAGTATATTTGTAGTTTATCAGAAGTCTGGTTACCATACCACAGGAACTTAAGTACCTACTTTGGAATCAGATGGCCGTGTGTGGAGATGTCCCAAGATATTATTACTATTATAATTCATAGTAAAACTAAATTATATAATGATAGCATAACAGTATAGTGGTAGTATAATATAGGGGTAGTATAATCATAACATGATAGTTAAATAGGCGGTGCGCTTAAACCTAAGTTCCCCTAGAGAAATATTTCGCATTGGATTACGTATGCATAATTCACCATATACTCGAAAGTCGTTATAAAGACGAGCGCACTTAATTCCTACTAGTTGCACGAACTCAATATATTATTAAAATGAAAGGGTAAGCAGGAAAATCTCTACTTTTCCATAAAGTCCGCTGTTCCAGATACAGCTATTTATCAGCTTTATGGTAAAACCATATGATTTACTGTGAGCCATTCGAGGTGCAATGTTTAAAGCTGTCGTGTAATTGAAAACAGTGATGTAATATGTTTCATGTATTTCAGCGCTGGAGGTTTTGCTACGAATACATATATTAACAGTATTGCTTCAGTGTTGAATTTGTCTTCAATGTTTTGTATATCTACATAATAATTGATTAATTATGCCTGTACTTAATGAATCAAATGATTTACTTGTGTAGAATGTACTATTTAAATGGTTTATTTTATTTATATACTCGTTTTTATATTGACAGAATGGCGATTTAATTTTTATACATTTAATAAAAACACGTGCACATAAGAATATGCTAATACATTATCATTTGATTCAATTAATTTTCAAAATTATTTTATAATTTAGATTTTCTACTTTTAATATTTATTCGTATTTCTATATAGAATCTTTATAAGACATAAGGGAAACAGTTTGTTTACAGATGAAAAGCGACAGAGAGCGTATTACAAGGCAGCAGGGATTCGTATCGAATGAAAGGTAAGTATTTTAGCCTCTTTGGCCCTTACCGTCGGAATTTTTCTTGGAGAGCGCTGTCTCGGCGACCGAGTCCTCGCTGTAAGATGGGTTGACGGGTCGAGAGCGTCCAGAGCGGCCGTTGCTCGCGCCTGCCAACCCACACACGTACACTTCAACATAGGACCTACTTGTGCCCTCCCATTACGTACCCCTATATTTGATTTGTACAGTTTTTGACATGTTTCCAGCTATAATTTGGATAGAACCGAACAAGACCCAGCCGCGTCCCGAGCAGGCTATGACTCTTGTAATTATTGATTTTTTGTTTGTTCTGTTTTATATGTCATCGTGTATATTCATTCCAATTTTATCCGCCCGTCTGTCTGTCATTAGCTACCCTGAGTAACTTTCCAATTTTGCGGATTAATGAATACCTAGTCCGGATATGTGAATATATTATATGTTTTGTACAGGTTGATATCGTAGTTCGCACATTAGCTGCTATTTTTCTTTACTTATGTGTGTTTTATTATGGTCATAAAAATAACATCAGTTAATGTTTTTTTTTTCTAAATAAGCTAAATCAACACACTTAATATACCTCGTAACCATTCTTACAATTGCGGGGCATTACTTTGGCTTTGTTTCTGGAGTAAGAAAAATGTCTTCGACTTTAATATTGTCCTTGCACACCCAAATCAGCCATACAGTTAACAACACTTTATAATGTAACAATACTTTTTATTCTTAATAATGAAATGTGAACAAAAATTTTAACATGTTGAATGCAATCGTTTATTCATAACGAAATATCGGCCGACAAATCTATTCTCGCCCGGTGGCCTATCAGCGGCATAATAACGTATAGACCAAGTACTATTTCACTGAGTGTATCGTATTAAGGTGCTCGGATTACTGAAACACACCATAGGATAAAAAATATATCGTCTATATTCCATAAAAATGAATATTTTTGTACCAGTTCAAACGGAAATCCTGTAATCTTGACAGATCGTACATATAAACACGTGAACCACAGAGATTAGTTATACCTTGTATTGTAGAAAAGTATTGTTATCTAAATAGATGATATTGAAATATTAATGTATTAGTATAGTTAAAAATAGCACGATGTCATTAAACCTAGGAATTACCCACGCGCATTACGATAAAACAATATTTGGAATATTTTATTGACTGATGTTATACCTTCTTTTTACTCAAATATTTTTAAACCGATTTTCAAGGGTTAGCATTTCCGGTTTAGCGTTCAACATCAGCACTCTCGCTTAGTAAATGAGCCGCGCGCAACAGCAATCGATATGTTTAACCGCATTCGGTGTTATTTTCTCAATTAAGAGTCACTTAATTGCAATGAATTGTACTTGTGCATTAATCAATTGAATATTATCGATTTGTTTGCTCTAGTAATGAAGAAATTGTTTATAACGTTCTAGAAATCGAAAACTGTAGGTAGTATTATATCCAGCAAAAAATCGGTATCCTGGATACCAGGCTTCATTCAACGTATTTAGTTTTCCACTCTTTCATTACCAGCCCGCTAACAATTTGTTGTCGATTGATATTTGATATGATATTTCATCCTACTATTACTGTCATGTTGACATTGTCGCGAACTACAGTATATTATTAAGTACCATTGTAACGTATCTGCATAAATATTTTAGGTAGAATACACGTAGATTTGTAAAAAAAACGAGTCATTTTGTCCTCATTTTGAGACTTGAGTCTTTTTTCGAGACTAGAACTCGTTAGTCT
>DVPR01001852.1:0-10253 GCA_018239345.1 Oxynetra stangelandi | reverse complement strand
AATCACGTATCAAACTATAACTAATAAATAATTACTAAGTAACTATATAACTAAGAAAACTAACTTATGGAACATGGATTCGCTAGTATAATTTGCCATACGGTACACGATGTTGCTTAACTTGACGGGTCTCTTGCGTTATCTTACCGCGCCATGGCTTCAAGCGCTTCAAATATGTCCTTATAAATAAAATAACTTCTGGTACCTAATACATATATGGCGAACGCACATCTCCTCTGAACTACGAATAAGTACAATCCATGCATGATGATTATCTACCGGAGTAAGTTGTTTTCACATATAACATGTGTGCAGTGAATAACTTTCGAAAATAATCTTTGTAGTCTATGTGGCATGAACAGAAAGCTCTGCGTAATGCTCTGCTCTGCCAAATAAAATTATTTTAAACAACCATAGTAATTTTCCGTTATATTTTGGACTCTTTTTCATTAGCTTCAACCATCTTTAAAAACAGTGGAATCCGTTCTTTCCTGAGGACATGTTTCAACGTGTAAATTAAACACTATGCCTATCTCTTCTAATTCTGCATGCGGTTCTCTCATCATACTTTTGAATTTGGAAAAAGAAGTAGTCTCATGTCGACACCAGACGGTGAAGGGGATCCGAAGATCATACAGAAGATCAAAGATCCGCTTTTTTCGAACATAAAGATAACTTCTCATAGCGGTGTCAAGAGAATCATTATCCTTGTGTAAGAGGATGTATCGTGCATCTGATCATTTTTCGGAGAAATTGTAAGAAAACTGTACAGCACACAACCATTGGCAGGAAATTGATATTTTTCAGCGTAATTTACTTACAACACTAAAATACACCGTCACTTAAAAAAATAGACATCCATATTTAATAATTATTAAAATCTCTGCTAGGTTCTTTGTCTTGGAAGTTACATAACAAAAGCTCTTTCTATCTATATTTAGAACCGCAATCGATGGTTAGTTTGAACATTATGTATGAATATCAAATTTTATGTTGGTGTCGTAGTAAAATAATATTATTTTTTCATTTCGATGTTAAAACCGCTATGATGTCGTTTAACTTTTAAGAGAGAGAGAAAGAAGCGCTAAAACATGTTAACTTACAAAATTTAAAATATAAATATCTTACATTACATACCATTAGACCGAGAAATTACTAGTGTTTTAAAAATGACTATTTTCAAATAGTAATTATTATTTGAAGAGGACGCGAAAGGGACCAAGACCCGCTGCGGCCCTGGCGGTTATGATATATAATATTATCCTCAGAAACTATTTTCCTCAACAGAATTTTTTTTTCTCAACAAAACTTAAGGAACGTTCTCTACTTAAATACGATATAGTATTTATTAGGAACCTCAATAGTTGGTATATGGAAAATAATAAGTGTTTTAAAGGTGCACCGAGCGTGGGCAGAGTATAGGTAACTGAGAACCGTTAGTGGCAATATTTTATGATATTTTTTGTAATTCAGACGGCACGTTAAGTATTCTGTTGAGTTTCAATCAAAAGCTGCAATTTCAATGTCATTAAATTGTCGTAAATCGTTTCACTTTCAAAGGTAAGGATGGCACTAATCAATAGGTAACAGTGATTGTTGAGTTACTAATTTAGTTTCTAAATATCTCTCTTTTAGTAGCTCCATTAAAAATATTTGTTAATTCTTGAATGGCTTATTTTTTCGAACTAATTAGATATAAATTAACTACTATGGTATAATACAATTTCGCTGTCCTGCTACAATAAGTTAGTTGCGCCACCTATGTGCGACAATGTACAACTTTCAAACTAAGGGGTTGCTTTGGACTCACCCTGTTCTCATGAAGTTTTTGTAAACATCGTGGTTTTTAGATTTTTCAATAGAGGGCGTTGGAGGTGTAAATAATAACAATATCCAATACTGTACTAAAGGTGTACGGCTAGCTAATGTTCCATTAATGACGTTTGTGGTCGTGGAGTTTTTGCGTAGGAGACTCATTAATATTTCATAGCAATGACGAATAATGACGAGCAAACGCAATATCCCTCAAATGCCTGCGTGCCACATTGTGTGCACAGAGCACATTGCATAGCCGCATGTTTGCAAGGTTAATGAATAATGGATTGATAGTGTCTGCTTTACTTTTACATTGGTTATTTGTAAGCGCATAATTTGCCTTGTAGCTTAGGAAGGAAATTAATACAAAGCTTAGGAAGGGAATTAATAATAAATTAATACAAATAATAAATATATGTACCTATTCAAGAGTTTATAAAACTTTGTTGTGAATAGTTTGAGCTAACGGACTTGTAGTTGTATTTTATGAGTTACATTCTATTCATTATATAATGTAACTTATTTTATATACATACATATTTATATCGCTTGTTATTAAACTTTACAGAAAACTTCCAGTACGAATTACTTCTTTACTGAGTTTTTTGTCGTATACATATGTATATTATGATTTCTGGTCAGTGTTAACTATACGAGTGTGTTAATATAAAATGAAAATCTTATGGTAAAATAAATCAGACATATGTAATCAAACACTTTCTGTTTTATTTTCAGACTGAAATGAACAATCATTATCATTTAATATACTTTAACATTTTGAGGGTTTCATTTGAAAATTGCTATATTATTTAGCAGTAACTCTGAGCCAAGTTTAGGGCTTGCCAGGTGCGCTTAGAGTGATTTAAAAGCTCAAAAATCGATCCACTCAGAGCCGTTAGTTCTTGGTGTTTAACATAACCTGCAGCTGAAATATGGGAGAGTTTTTATAGATCCACAGATACAAATACGAGGACTGCTTCTATAATGGAATAAAAAGATCTATATGGGCAAATTTCCCAACTGGTATGTTGTTTTCCAACCAGCTGGTATCTTTCTATTCAAAATAAGTCTCTTAAGAATATTATTTTTGGGTTATATCCAAGCTATATAATGTAATAATTCATCAAAGATTTCCTACAGGTGCGACGTCGTTGCTGGATATAAGATCACAGTTGACCACGGTACCTACAAATCACATTAGCCCAGGGCATATTAACAAAAATACGTGTAACTGATTTGGTACCTCGACTATATTATAGAAGGAAGGGGATGTGTTCTGGGAAGAGGTATGCAATTACCAACTAATTGATTTCTACGAGTAAATCGAAGTTAGTTATCAGGCAGCCGTAGTAAACTGAAATCAGAAAGTTCTTCATAGTAGCGCCCGAAAATCGATAACGTTTATTGGGATAACGTAGCGGAGTGGTCAGCTGTTGGTCGAGTGGCGCGAGGTCGGGGGAGGTGTCCGTGTGACGTCAGCCCGCTGACGCGATTCCGCCTCTCTTCCCAAACAACAATGTACGTATGAAATTCACGTCATAACAATTGTGTACGATTGTTTGGACACTGTACGAGTTTGCTAATGACCGCTATGTGTTTATGCGGAAAATGGTTGATATCGTAGCGTGAGCTTTGCTGAATCAGTTTTATTTTCCTGGTTTTTGATTAACGTTTTATTTTGTGTTCCATTGCGTTAGATATCTAATAGATAAGTCAAATCATAACTAAGTGATATAATGTATGTGAGGTAGTTAAAAACTTTTAATAATACGGAGGATGAATAAATCACGTATACTATAGTAATAAATATTAACGAAATCGTTTTAATATTGTATATCATAAAATTTGAGGTTGTAAAATAGATCATTGATCAGATAACTTTTAAAATATGCTCTTCGGAAAAGTTCTACATTATACTAACAGAATTATAATCACGTTCATAGCACGTGTTCATTATCTATTTATATATGATAATATATAAATGAAATATTTTTATTTAAAGATATTTTCTTACACGTTCAGTTGTTACTCACAGATCGTTCAGAAATCTGTAAGTCTAAAACGCTTTTGTTATGTAAAAATATTTATAAAATCCATAGGGATAACATTATTAGAGCATATATCTTATATATTCTTTCCATGTGTAAATGTTGATTAGGATTTGGCCAAACTGGTTAGATGCGAGACGGTTGTCGCGTGATTAGTATTCGACACGACAGGCGCCATGTTTCCTTCATAAAAAACAAGCTTAAGCTAGTTCCAACTAATCCTTGTTATATGTTCTTGTAAATTATTACTGCCCACTCTTATTTTCGTTGCCTGCAAAGATGATAACTTTAAGTTGTAACATTTTCTCATGTTGTATTCTACCGATGGAATGCTGCAACAGTGAAGTACAGTTCGGCCTCCCAATTCCCAAAATTATGTGACTTTTAACTATTATGTCAATTGGATTATGTCACTGATTGTAACGACACAGCAAAACGTCTTCTTAAAAATTTCTGCTTCCTAAAGTACCTACGTCTTAAAAAAACGTTCTTTTAAATTGTATGAAATGTTGGCCAAACCCACTCTCGACCAGCGTGACTTACAAAGGCCTTACTATGCTGGTACTTGCAGGAGGCCTTTATTTAGTGGTGAAAAAGTAAAAGGATTGCGAATAATGACAATAACGACAATAATTGTGACTGAAAAAAACGCTGTCGATGGAACATGCCATTTAGTTTCAGTCAGTGGTGTCCTATTACTCAGCTTCATGGTAGATAATTAATTAAAATGAAGCATTTTTTATTATTAAACTATAGTTTGCTAATGCATGGCCAACACCTGTATATTTTAAGAGTATATCCGGATTCCAAACTCGTTTAGGTGGTGTGTTGATCCAATCTATCTTTCTGGAAGATTAACTATGAAACTCTTGTGTTCTCTATATATGTATTTGTTTATATAACATAAGATAAATTATTTACAGTCATAATCTACTAAAGTATGTGTTTAAACGCTTAAATCTATCTTATTATAATTTATAACCATCGTTGAACCTGTATTGTTTTACTGTTTGTTCTGTAATATTTAGTTAGTAAAGTAATGTTCGTATTTACTAAACATATGTATATCCATATTGTACTTCAACTATTAAACTCGCATTCATCTTAAAACTACGAATATCATACGCTACCTTGCGAATATTATATAATAATAAATTACATATATAAATGTATCTCTTTATAAGTGTATCACGAAAATTATTTGTCTAAATGCTTATATTTACGATCAAAGATCGTTCTAACAGATTTATCGAAAATACATATTTAAGATTATTTCGCTTTTAATTAGTTGACTAAAGACTCAGACGACCTTGGTGTCTACCTTGTTATATCAGCTATCTGTAGGTATTTAAGAGCATTATATAGCCGTTTTGGAATAAATTTGAATCTATCAGTTTAACTTTGTTTAGTGTCCACCTTTTATACGAGTACCAGAGCGCGTTTTGCATTTTGTTGGTACGTTAAGTTAATATAGATATACGATTCACTATTACATAATATTAGGCCTTGCGTATTATATACTAGTAAAGCATTTAAATCTAAAGGAGCCTAGTGAACATTAAATATAACAAATGCAAAGACAAGTCGACTAATTAGAAACGATCATTTTAAAGTTATGCATATTAAATACTGACGCAAGATAAATGCAGTTTTAGGAAATGTTCGTATGATACACTTTGTAGTTTTCAGTTTTAGCGTGTTTCAAGGGGCTTTAAGTCAAGGAAGTTTGCAGCGGCCGGGGTAAGCAAGGGCGTCCTTGAAACGGGGCGCGGATCGATACGTGACGTAACGAGTCGCGTGACGTCACGGGCGTTTGATGCAGAGGCCGAGGCCGCCGCCACTGCTAGGCTGACGCTCCACGAAACCCCCCTTATTGCCTACCCCCACGTATTTTTAGACGCCGTGACGTAATTCCGCAGCGGAAAGCAATAGAACTTAACCAAATGAATGGCTATAAAACGAGTAATGGTCTATTCGTTATCGTCAAAAATATCGTCTCAAAATACCTAATATAGTGACATATTTTAAATATAAGTGTTTGTTGTATAGTAATTTTTATGTATACAGATCTGATCACCTGATATAAACGTATCTTTTCAACTACTTTTTTTAAAAAGTCAACGGTAACAGCCCGTTGCATCATGTCCAAAAATATAAATTTTTAAAAGCTTTATTTAAACGATTAACAAATAAAATCATACGACTATTATGTACTATAATAAATAACACGGAACGCAATTGATCATTGTGGTTGTATATATCTTTTTATTTAATGTTTAAATATTGTACAGACGCTAAAATATATTTAATATTAACAGATGATATTAATTGTGCAGTAATTTTGTAGGTATAAAAAATTAAATTTTTTATAATGTTTTTAGATAATAGCTACTCTAAGGATAGCGTGATAGTAAAAGTGACGTAAAGGGAACGAGGCTTACGCCTCGTGACGTCATTCAAGCTCGCGGGTGATAACCTGCCCGTACGTAGCCTTTCTATCAATATATTTCCCACACGAATAATCCGTTTAACCGTTTTAGATACTATCGTCATAACTCAACGCCGTGTCCGAGTGTTAACTTTGAAAGCTTTTGTTTGTCTTACACACATATTGCATCAATTTATTATTATTAATTCACATCCATCGTCTAAACGTATTCACATACATGAGTATAAATTAGATGTTTAATTGCATAAAACGTTGGCGTTTTATTTTATAGAACCACTTTTATCTTCTTTTATGACGATTAAGTGGTTTACTTATTTTTTAACACAGAATTGGTAGGTGTTTACCATTATTGTCCAAAGTGAAAGTGAGCCATCGCGGACGTCTTGTGGGAAATAATTTTGATTGAAACGTTTATGTGATTGAAATAAAGTAAAACAGATATAACATGAACATTATAACATTTATATTATATACCAATATTTAACAGTATTATGATTAACGTTCGTAAAGTCTAATGTTTATCATTTTATCAATAGCAGACTAAGGGCGGTTCGATATAAAAGCAGTAGGTAGGTTGCATACCTAGTTTTTGTAATGAAAGTTGGTGAGGGGCTTGACGTACGCTCAATATGATGTTTTGCGATGATCGTTAATTCGCAGAGGCACATCTACGGCAGGTGCGAGCAACGTCTGCCGGTTGCGACAGCCGATTGGGCAAGTGGCAAGCAGTTCGACTGAGGCCGTCGGCTCACCGGCGGCGATAGCGACACCATCCCATATTACACTAGCATTACTCAACTTGCCCCAGAGCAAAACAAAAACAAAATTAACTCCGCCACGCCGTCCGCTTCGATCAATCTTTGTTCGAACCCGCATTGGGCATTAATTACGCTTTGAATTAGGTTTTTTTTATTATGTACGGATATGTATAAAGAGATGTATGGTATGTGTAAAAGAATACGTTGGATACACATAAAAATATTTTGTATAAATATATTCATATCAATGTCTAAATAATTTTAAAATAAATAACCGTCACGCCAGGTCCCTAGCGGGGTAGGCAGAGAGCACGGAGAGCCAAGCATCTCTGTCCTTGCAAACCTGACGTGCTTCGTCTACATTCTAAATAATTGTATGCACTAATAAATCCTTTTTTTGGTTTAATCGATTTACCAGTAATAAGATGCGGAATCTAAGACTGTATGTTACCTATTTTGTTATGTTTAAATATTATTCATCTTGTATCACTTATGAAATAACGATTTTATCTCAGCAAGATTTGAAGTGCAAGATGAAGTCCAGAACGTGTGGTAAAATGTCGCAAGTTATCAATAAAAATTCACACATCACGCGATGCTTATTAATTAAGCGGATCTGTGACCATTCTTGAGAAATTAACGAAAATAGACCGTATATGTATATATAAATCTCGTTAAAGTTATTCAAGTTCTCATCACTAAAGATTTAGTTGCTATTACTATTAAAATATTGTCAACAACGATTTAAAAAGGAAACTATTTAACTTTAAAAAAAAAGTTTATTTAAGTTTTTCTTCAAGTTGTGCACGGCAAAGTTCTCATCACTAAAGTTTTAGTTGCTATTAATATTAAAATGTTATCAATAACGATATGTAAAGCAAACTATTTAACTTTTAAAAATAAAGTTTTAATTACGTTTATCTGAGTTTTATTTTATGAACGTGCAAATGTACGAATTTGTACGTTGAAAAGATATAAACGCAAAAGTTTTATCCACTTCTTGTTCAACTTAAAGTTCACTTCACAAGTTCACTTATTAAAAAAACGAAATATTAGGAAATTCCTGAGAATTTTATATTCACACTTAATTTACGGTATAATAGAACTTTCTATTGGGTTCCTTTAAGCAAAAAAATTTTTGGTTGACGAAAAATGGTTAATTTTAATAAAACAAATGTTTGAATATAATTTTCACAAAACAAATGATTGAATACATAACGATCGAATATAATTCATCGTAGTAAACTAAAAGCTTTCAAAGCTCTTAATAAATGTAAACATTATAACTATTGAATTGTATGAAATGAAACACACAAATGTTTAAAAAAATATATAAAGAGGAAACATAAGAGAAAACTTAAATTAAATAAAAATAAAAATAAAAAGGGGAGGGTACGTACGTGTGTTATGGAAATGTCTAAGGCCGCAGTGTTGGCTGGAGGGCGTGAGTAACGCACCTCGCATTCTAGCCGATGGCCATCGTCACGACAGTTCCACACAGAGTCTACAACACCCAAAGGTTCTACACAACGAAAGCGAAAATAAACACAGAAGTAGAGGAACGCGGATCGTCGTGCGGGCGCTGACCTGGCGCAGGCTTGTCGGGATCCAGAGAGGAGGTGCACGGCTCCAGGGTCAGGCTGAGGCACGCGCCAGACAGTCCCAGTTCGCTTAGCAGGATCCTCATGCGGCCTAGCACATTCCACTCACTACACGCGCACTCACTCACAGACGGTCGGTCTAAGCGATCGCGAAGGGGCGCGCGGAAGTACGCGCTGGCGGACGGTCGGTGCGATACTGAGGCCGCCGCCGCCGAGGCTGGTGGCTATATCGCGCCGTCTGACGTCACGGTTGCGACGTCATACCCATGACGTCACTAACGGTACCTCCCACGGCCCGCCCGCCGCCGCCGCCTCGCCGCCGCCCGCCCGAGCCTTCGCTAACGGAATCGCTAGTACGGAGTAGAGCTTTCGTACGCCAGCGCCGTTGACGCTCGCATACATCCGATCCGTACTATCAAAAGCCCCCCTTACGTAGTACGCATGATGAAAGTTACATTAAAGTTGTACGAAGAAGACTGAACGATTGAGAACATTAAGTAACGTATATCCTTTAATGAACTAAACATGGTTGTTTATCCTCGATCATTCACAACTATTACCTAATGCATAGAGGACTTTTTTTTCAAACAAATATTATGATTTTAATTTTGCCGCTATACCTATTTTACTAGAAATATTTGCAGATACAGACGACATGTTGCGTTGCATAATCATTCACGACGATTAAGACTGAAAATAGTTCTTTCCAGTATGAGTTTGCGGCTTGTAATTATAGACCGATCAATACAGACGCGGAAGAGTCAAGATCAGATTTATCCACGTTTTCGCTTAGAAGATGCCTGAGATTTTCTTTTATATTTGTGTACACATATATGTATTTATGTATACACATATCGTACATGTATTAGAACTTGTTGAGCTTTTAATATTATCACAGGCATAAAAATATTTTAATGTAAGTCTTAAAAAAAACTTTAGTTGAGAAGGTTTCAACTTTAGTTAAGAATCTTTAAAATACACATTAATGTATTTAAAATGTAAAACTTTATACAACTTTAGTAACAGTTCATTGGGTTGGGATAGATTGAATCATTGACTAATCAATTATGGGAGTGCTATGAGCCGTCTTATCGGTAGTATGATTACAGATGTAACATATTACTATGGTTATTCATACTATGCTCCTAGATCTGGTGATATGAACACTAGCCGGGTCTGTAATATGACGCGGAAAGCGTAAATGCGTAAATTATGCAAAATTAAAATAGCATTGTCATTGTATAATTTACCATATCTGGAGTACGCAAGCGGTTTTAATTTTGTGAATGAGTTCCTACTTTGCTACATTCACAAAATCCGGTTCAATTATGGCCTGTATAGTTTAGATCTTAGTCCATATACAAAAACAGTATCAGTACCTGTTAACAAGTTTCAGTAATGTTAAATGTATTTCTGTATCTCTATAATCCATCCATATTTCCCCCCTACGTTACTCCGTCAGAAGGCTAGCTGCCCTTTGGAATTAAGTTGCTGCCTCATCTATTAGAGTCAGTTGGCGACATTTGTCTAGGGCAAACATTAAACAATCATTGTTATTTTTCAGGAGAATAAGAAAACAAGA
>DVPR01001851.1:0-10254 GCA_018239345.1 Oxynetra stangelandi | reverse complement strand
TGAATAATTCCAGGCTGTATGTATCGGGAAATACTATCATACTGATTTATAAAATGTTAAGGTAAATATATCCCTTCTTCGAAGACTTTATGCGAATTGAAATATCTTCAAAGTATATCGATAACCTTTCTCTATACCTTATGTAGACCTAGCCAACCGAATAATATGTGATTTCACGTTAAAAGAGAAGTTCAGCAACATCTCCAAATCTATTGTACTGAGAAATAATTATTTTTGAAACTACTAACGGTCCTGTCTGAGGTGTGTGGTTGCGCATAAACAGATGTACTAGAGACGACCGTATTGGAACAGAAGTAAGAAATGACTGCTTTAACTATTCGTTTAATAAGAACCAGTTTGAATCTTGCACAGTTAGAAATGTACAGTTCGATTTAATTATATTAGACAATTGCGGCTTAAAGTGCATTTTAGTTAGTTAATAAGCTTCGACTGAACGATTTGTCGGCGCGGGATTGTGTTACTTTAACTAAGCTAATTGAACGCTTACTTTAATTGCTTTACCACCCATTTGGCGTAATGATCACCATGCCGGTCTACCGTGCAAAAGGTTCCGGGCTTAATGCAGTCTAGCCAGACATCTGAATGATACATTTAGTCGTCTATTTGGATTTGCTTGTTTGGTTGTCTGTCGGTGTGTCTACGGTAAACGAGACAAAGATAATTCAACAGTGGGGCTGTTTGAAGCCTTACTTGTTTATAACGAAAAATAAGCGAGGAACTTAAGCAGTCACAACGAATAATAACATAACTTTAAAAAGTTAAAGGTGGCACATAGCATAATATATTACGTTTAGAAAGCGTGTAAGCCAAACAGTATTTAGCTATCGCATGCGACCGGCGAGCGAATCGGTCGCGTGACGAAGCGACCTCGGCAATGTATCGATGCTGGAATCGATTCGTATCGCCGCGAGTGGGTTACGGGAACGATACGATCCCGATGCGTTCTAACCGATAAACGTTCTCAATTTAGAACAATTATCGATTATAATGAACAAATTGTGCTCAGTGTAAATATAGATTTTCTCTCCGGTCGTTTGTCAAATGTATTTCACGGCGTTTTATCTTTTTATTGCCAGCAATTTAACCATTTCCACGATGACGAATCGATTCCCCGTAACAGTTCGAATTCAATCGTAATGGAACCGAATAAATATTTAATTATCGGCCTTTATGGTGAATGGTAACGCAACGGATTGGATGGATTCGTTAATGACTTTAATTGGAGTTGCAACGGAGTTTTGACGATATCGACACTGCACTCGATTGCATTGTAAATGTTCATTTATAGCAGACTAAGGGGGGTGTATAAAATAAAAAAATAGCTCCGTTATCTCACAAATGTACTTTGTCAATAGTCAAATGAATTTACGAACACTGATTTACGTGTGAAAAAAAAACCGATATAATATTTATATGTATCTTGTACTCTCTGGTCATGCTTTGACTGCGATAGCTCCATTGACTGTGTATATTTCCGGCGTTGAGCAGTTTTACTTGAATAGCTGATACCTTTGGACTGCTCCCAGATATAACATTTAACTCTTAGGTATATCTGATTGGATCAAAATTTGGTAAATACTTGCAGAGATGACAGTTGCATGTCAATTAGTCATGTTAATTCCACAGTGCGGTTACTGAATGGTCATATAAATTAGGTTTTCAATCTAAACCACGATGTTCATATTGTTAAAAGTACTAATGAAACTGCGGTACTGTTTGTGTCTATATTACTCGAGTCTAAATTGGAATCAGTATACCGGAGCGAATCGTCGTACCCATTCCACATGTAAACTGTACCTACGTGAACGGCTATGTGGACGGCCGGTCATATTGGAGACTATGCTTGTGAAAGTAATGTATGGTGTCGATTACGGTGTTCGATTAAAAAATGTTTTACGCTCAATAGCGCCGTGTGAATGCGATCGAAAATGGATTTGGGTGTTTTATATTGTAAAGACGTGTTCAAACCGGTGAAAAGCGGACTCATTTGTATGTAAATTGAACGCACATGTATGTACATACTAGAATGAAGTAAATGCTACATCTGATTATTCGGCTGCGGTCTTTTATTAAGCATTACTGCCATATTAAAAAAAATATACTCCTTCAGTACGTGTATATAAATATTTAATTAAACTATTTATAAATATGAACTTTTCATTTTTCTTTATTTAATTAGTTCGTGTTATTGGTGATGTGAAGCTTTTTTGAAAATATAACGTTGTATAGTTGATTTAATATTTTTAAACGAAATTGTATACAATAAAAAGTAACACATAATACTAATTTGGTTGTATAAGTTACTTTTTATAATTGCAGTAATATATAGTAATATGAATATTATACGGTTTAATTAATTATTTATTTGCTTTCGTGTTCAACTAAACACATAATAAGAAACGAATAAAGAATAGAACTATTATAACCGCTATCAAACCTTGGTGGTCTATATAACGGGTGTAATTGTTTTACTATTTCAATAAGTTTAAGTCCCAGGTTAGCTGTTTTCCGCTTGAAATTTTCGCGCGACATCGAACAGAGCTCACACTGTCGTATCGCCGACCAGCTAATGTGAATCTAATCTTGTTTAATCATAGACATTACGAGTTAAATGTAAGCGGTGTGTGAGTGATGTGGCTCGGATCGTATCGTCTTTATATCGTTGTTCCACATATCAACAGTTTACACCCGAGATTCTTATTGGATAAGTAATGACTCTAATATTAGTGTTGACGGGGCGATACGTTTTTATTTTAATGTAAATATCAACTATTAACTGTTTATGCCCATACGGCTTAGTGATTATATAGTAATAGTAGTCATATATTCGAGGTATATATTCATGATTTTCATTATATTTTATGAACTTTTCTTAATCTCATACATAGTCATATTTATTATTAGGATTACTTTACAAACAATAGTTTATTAAAAATTAATTATGACTGATGTTGTGAAGTAGCCGATGGTGCTCCCGCTAGCTCCCAAGTCTAGCAGATAGATTCGAGACACCAGCTCGAAACAAAGTCTGTCTAAAATAAAAAAAGAATGTACATTCTCATCAAACATCTTAAATTTCATTTTAGTAACGGCTACTCAGAAACATTTGAGTGGATAGTCAAATTATTATCAAAGGAATAACAGTCATTTATAGTTGTAATCAAAAGAAATCGATGTGTAGGTACTCCGAAATGAAATATTGTATAATTGCATTGCGTTTCGAACGTCCAATTGCCGAGAGTGTGACTTAAAATATCTTAATACTGTCTACAAAGTACCGCTAGCCATCAGTACGTAATAGCCATCAATCACGAGCCATATGAAGATGTTATGCGCGCCTTCAACACTTTTGATCGACCCATTATTTTATCAACTTCAGTTGAACATATCAGCTATAGTATAAAACTATCATGTGTGTATGTATATGTGAGTAATAATGAATATGTATGCTTGTTTATTCTGTGTTAATACTAATATTTGATGGGACGTATTGACGAGTGACGATTAGTTTGTGGAGCTTCTGAAATATATACAGCAAAATTATATATATTTATGTCAAACTGTTCTTTATATGGAATTGGTGAAAAGCAAACGAGGATGGATTTTGGCGTTGACGGCGACGAGGATGCGCTTAAAACTGAACCCATCAAATTCGATGCGAACATGAGGCGTACCCAATGAGACTGGGAAAATACTCCGACATTGATTTCACATTATGAAGCTGATTTGAAATTGCGTCTGCACTTATTGTCCATGGTGTAATTCCAAATGAAAAAATCAAATCCCTTGTTTCGGAAAATACGTTAAAACGACAACGTATTATCGAATGTCATTGGGAGAGAGTGGTGGCCAACAGTGCTGTAGTCAATATATAAAGCAAAGCTGCACCTATAGTACATGTAGTAATGGTGTTAGTAAGTGTGCAAATTGCTCTGTTATTAACTATACCATAAATATAATCGTAGCCGCTAATTAGATTGATTGGAATAAGCGTCGATTCGACTAGACTCCGTGACGGATCTGCCGCAGGGTTGCCATTCGTGTAATAAGGTATTAAAATACTTGGCGTAGTTTAGTTACTTCTTTCAAATTAATATTTTTGCGTACTAAAAATTGTTGTCTTCAATAATAATACATATTTTATTGTGCACAGCATTAAGGACATTTGAAGACGTATGCACAATAATATTAGATCCAATAAATGTTAACTTTTAAGGGCACGTGCACGCGTCAATCTAATATAATAATTGTAGACCATTTTTATTTTATTTTATAAAAGAGATTACCATTTAATTTACTTATTAGAATTATAATAATAAGTTATAGATTTCGTCCTCAAATATTTTATGTTGGCATTATTATATGCTTACCCTAAGTACATGTATATTAAGTACATTATAGTAATACTAAAGTTATTGCAGGGCTTTGATCGCTGCGATCCCATTTCTAATGAGTGGTGAACTTTAGTATCAGTAACTATCAATGCATTCGTAAATTATGCATATTAACGTATACTAGGGCTACGGATGCACGTGTATTGCAGGGACCACGACCGTTCTGTGACTTATAAATGTGCCATTGCTGTAAATAAAAAAAAATAAAAAATCAATAAACGTCACGCCACGTCCCTATCGAGGTAGGCAGAGAGCACCGAGTGCCAAACATCTAGTGTCAAATATGTTTGACAAAAAAAGAAAGTTTAGTATGTCTAATATTGGGAACTATTTAAATTGTTTTTACATATATTTTAAATTTTTATTTATTTTTTATTACCTTGGCAAATGACCCGGCTGGAATTCCGAGTGGCAACTGCAGTCTATGGAATATTTTAAGTTCCTCGAAATGCACTGTAATAACACGACCGCTAATATAATAGGTATAGGTATATAACTAAGTAGGTATAAAGGTAATCATAAGAAAATGTTTTCATAGAAACAGCACTTACAATAAATGATTATTGTCGTAAATTAAAATAAAACGATTAATACATTTTATTGTTAATAATCAAATTTAACCACAATTCCCATGAGACAATATCGCGGCTAGACCTTTGTCAGATTTATTTAGACTGCCTACACTTAGACAAACTTTTTATTAAATTTATTCCCATTCAAAGACAACTACAATTAAGTTAGACACCACATATATATCTTACGTCGTCTCTCAAATGTCTTTCTAATGTGAACTAGGAAATTGGAAAGTATAACAGCCCTATTTCGATATCGATATTTCACTCGATCGTTATAGCGGAATATGTGTTTAACGAGTCGATTTTACTTATCGCGTGATCTCAACTTAATGAGTTTTTGGTGCGGGTTAAATATTTAAACTGCTTTTCGGAATAAATGAGATGTTTCTTTGAACTTATGTGTACTTGCCCGCTTGTTTATAACTCGCCTCTAATATATAATGTTACTTGGATTTCCGCTTCAAATGCTGTAATGTTGATAATTATTAACCTTAGTGAGACACATGGTTACTTAGAGTTATTTGATTGTACAACTTGATAATTATGTTTTGAAATATCGATATCTGAGGACAATTTAATTAGTGAGTGTCCGTTAAGTGATTCTAAGATGTTTTTAATTCTTTATTTTTCCCTCGACGTCATGCCGATGAACTTAGTGGAATAAAAGACGTTTTCCAGTGCCAAGTTTTAAGCTTTTATCCGGCCATCAGAGGCTATCGGTACAGTGGCATCGAGGTCAATGTTTTTCGAATATTCTATAATACATGTTGTTTCTCGATAGTCGTTTGAACAATTTTGATATTGCTCAACTATGGGATAGCTCGGACATATCTACGATACAGATAAATTTCCAAAGTTGTGTGTTATGAGAATGCTGATCCCGTCCTGAATTTTTGCTACGTTTTAAGATGAGCAATAATGCTATCTTCAAATCGATGTCATCTTATTCGTTCTTCTTATGGTATCGTACACAATGTCCTGTCTATTTTATTAAAAGCGAAGTCTAAAGTATTCATTTGTTTACCTTGCATCAAGCGTTATAAATGAAGATCTATGAAAGGTACCTTTGTGGTGGATTTGTTTTGATGATTTGTCACATGATAAATTAAAATGTTTAAAACTGAAATACCTACTTTGTTTCAGAGAGAAATAAACTACCGCGAAATAAACTAGAAATAAACTATCTTGTTTGAGGTTCGTCACGACGTCTCTAGATTGCGGAGAAAGCTTACTATCAATACACATCACGTGGATTGCTCGGTGGTTTACTGTTTTTTCTTTAAAAAATTAATAAAATTCACATAATTCGATGTCCAAAATACATACCTCCGATTAGATTTATAATAGTTATAGATTGCATAAGTTTTACTATCTACATTCTGAAGATTAACGACGCATCTAAAAAGAAACCGTGTAATCGTACCATTGTCGCCTCGGCGTCGTCCCACGCAAATATAAAACATTTTCCAATCGTGGGAAACACATAAACAGAAATATTCAATGAACAACCAATAAATAGATCATAAGAATACTTTTGACAACTCACAATTACAATAATACGTATAAAATTTCAATTTGAATATCGAACATGATAAGCGCGGGCCTCGAATTCCAAGCATTCAATATGGCGTCAGTTAAGTTTTTTAGGCAAAGGATTCCTGTCATTATGCCTATATATTATCTTCGCGGGGTGCTCGATTTCAGATAACGTTGTGTTGGTCACAGATGTTTGGTCAAATTGTTTTGAATTATTTTTTCGGTGATTAGTGGTCAGATTTTGTAACCCTTTTGATAGTTATACAATAATGGATGATTAAAATGCTATTTTATACGAAAGATAATTTACTGATATTGATACTTCAATTTTTTAAATTACATATCCTTTATTTGTGTTCGAACAATTCATTACTATGAAATTATTTAAAATTAAGATTCCTATCGGTCGTGCAAAGTTTAGTATATAATTTTTTTAACGTTACCATTTCCTATATGGTATATGTTAGATATGTTTGTAATATTTGTTTCATGAAAACAAACGTTTGTTTAAAATTTTCACATTACGATTGTGTGAAGGTTATGTTGTTGCCTGTCGCTTCATGCCTGCAATCAAACATTTGTGTCACCAAGCCGAATATTTGTACCAAGGTTCCATACAACGACAGTGCGTAAGTTACGGTTCATATCTGGTGATCTGTGAAACGCGAGGCGGCCCCGCAGGCGACGGTCTCCGGCGGCCGGAAATTATTGTTATTGCCACCAAACTAATGTAATTATTTTACCTTAAAGAACAGCGGGTTAGTGGAGAAGATGCACTGCGTTTCCAAGTTTTTATTTTAAGAAAATATTTAAAGCACATTTATGGCCAATTTCATTATAGGGTTGTCATCAGTTTAATATCGTTGATACAGATTTGTCTGCCGTCAGCACAACTCGTGATGTAAACTTGCAAGAATTCGCGTAAAACGCCATTATGAATAAATTGATTTTTTTTTTTAAAGTAGTCCAAATCATGTCACTCTAAAAATTTGTATCATAATTTAGTACGCGTATGAATTTAAGATACTTTGGGGTTTATCATAAGCGTTGCTATTAAAGCAATGTTTTATTTAATGGACGTTGTCTACTTCTATTATATTTAGGGAGCTGTGCGAGGTAATGAAATAAAATATGCAATAACTGTTCTTGAGTACTTGTGAACGTGAAGGTAAGTTTATAGCTTACAAATAGATAAATATACACATACACACCCATACACATATACATATACACGTACATACATACATATACGTACATTTTGTAGTTTTAACTTAAAGCCATTTGTGACGATTTAGTCCGTGATTCTACGTAATAGTTTTGCGCAATCGGATGTTATTAAGGTAATGCTCTGACATGGCACTTTGTGGCAAGAATTGTGTCTGATATAGACCTTGGGTTTAATACTATTAATCTAGGATGAGTTGACCTTTTAGAAAAGAAACAAGGACATGCAATTATTTTGCACTGAACTGTACCATATAAGGTAATGTAATGAATGATAAATCTGTGCGAGTGTGAGAATGAAATGAATTTTGTACCAATTATATAGAGACAGTAAGTAATAAGAGCTTCGGAGTGGTATGAAGTAAATACCATTAGGATAAGTAGACTGCACGAGGGCGGGCCGGATTGTTGTATGGCACCGGAGTAATTTTATGCTACTAGGACTTAGGAATAGATTTCCGTTAAGTATAGCCCAGTATAAAAATATAAAAAACGTCATAATGAACATGATCAAACGATTTAGTTCATTCAAACGTCTGCGATGTTCTACTATAAAAGTATAAATCTTTTTTTTCATAAATAATAAAAATATTGTTAGGACAATGTAAACTGACATGGACAGAATTATTAATAAATAATAGAATATCTCTAACGGCGATGTGATCGGCCATAGACAATAAAACGCGGTGTAACGAAGCCAGGGTCCTACTGAGCAGGCGCGCGGTAGCATAAATTATATATGTAGAAACCGACTAATCTCGTATCTTGTCTTAAAGTAAATTACTTTTTGGAGAAAATAATGTGTCTTATTTTATCTCATAAAATTACTAAATAAATGTGTCTATGGTCAGCACGAAAGTTCATTGCGTCAATAGCACCTTGTGGCATATTTATTGATATTGAAAATTGTATTAATTCTGCATATAGCAGTAAATATATCCACACGTAATATATCTAATTCAACGTTTTGACGTAGTATATCCACACGTAAAGTAATTTAAAAAATGCGGAGTTTGTCTGCGTTTGATACATATACATATGTATAGACAAGGATTGAGGCGTTCATTATCAGCACACATCATGCCCCTCAGAGCCCATTATGCAAAACTCTAAGGGGTCCAGACTTCCTCTAGACGTTATTTTTATCGTTACAATGAGCGATATTAAATGAATAAAAAATCAAGCAAAACTGTGAACCCAGGTCCCAGAAACATAGGACTGAATTCTAAGCCGTTAGGCTATAACTACTTTTAATGTGAACTCTACATGACGGATATCAATTGTAGGATGTACGTGTCATTTTTTATCTAAGCACGGAGTAGTACCGACAGATGTCGCAACCGTGCATCGATGAGCCACTAACAGCCATCGTGCAGGGAAGACGATCCTTCAACAATTACTTACGGCTCGTGACCAAAATATACCCATAAATTTCGAAAGAACAAGCGACCCACAACACAATTATCCCCTATTACATGGCTTTTGTACTTGATTTTAACTATCTATGTTTACCATCGGCTACTGAACTGATACGAATATGGCAACGAAATAGATCCTTATTGTTAATACGGTAAGATATATTTTCGCTATGCAGTCTTTTGTGCACCGCAAAAATAACAATGTCTAACAATTTTGAGACACGTTCCGTTTTACCTGCGAGGCAAAAATAAATTGTCTTAGCCCGCAATGTTAAAGTTCAAATTCGTATGTCACTAATTCTAGTGGATTTCCGTCAACAATATAATGAGAACAGTTCATTGTTATCATTCTGGTGCAAATCCCTTAAACTATGACAAATTGAGAGTAATTGTAAATCGATCGCTGGTTTATTACCGACTAATAAAATAATAGAACATAAAAAGTGTTTAATGTCATTAGTAAAGTTCATATTAAATATTGAGTATTACATATTATTCTTTGTTTTAAAATAATTTAACTAAACTTCAAACCATGCATCCGCTGTGCAAGCGGAACTCGGATTCAAATCCTGTCGCATTCTCACATGTGGCTGAATTACTTTGACTCTCTTGTCTGGTGAAGCTTTGAAGGTGTTCAAATACATATATATGTATAAGGATATATATGTACCTATAAGTAAAGGTGAAGTCACGAAGCGGGAAATTTTTGGTTATCTGATTTATTCTTTTTACAAAACTACATAGGGTGGTTGAAAACAACTATTAATTATCTAGTGTTAATAAAAACAAGTGACATTTTGTATTCTTGTTCAATTTTGAGGTCGGATTCTGTCATTATTTTTTCTGTGATGTGCTGTTTTGTAATGGCGTGATTATTTTCTTTCTTTATTTCTTTTTAATGGCTTGAATGTATTATTGTTTGCGTAGTGTGGCGCTCGTAGCCCTCATACCAGCAGAGTCAATATCGCTGAGCGCGCTCCATACGTCGGTAATTGCTCGTTAGTGGCAAATTTCCACGAGCCTTTTCCGTATTTCGAAAGGTACGTCACGCAGTCGGTCGCGGTCGTCATTGTTAGATAACAACAG
>DVPR01001850.1:0-10257 GCA_018239345.1 Oxynetra stangelandi | reverse complement strand
ATTAGGGGTTCTTACGCTTATCTCTTAAAAATTCTTCTGAGAAATCACCTTGTAACTTATTAAAAGTCGCGTTACTTTTATACAAACTACAAATACTCGTATTTATCATAGACATACATATATGTATTAACAAAAATTATAACTTTTTCATGACTCAAGAAAGATTTCGGGAAACAGATTAGGAGACATATAATTTATGTTTTATATATGATATATTATTTAGTAGATTCCGTTCATAACCCGTTAATTGGTTTGTGAGCTAGAAAATTCTAAAAAATAAAAAAAAAATTACTGTTCTTTATATGGAAAATATAAATCTTCCATGTGCGCTCACATCTAAATATTAAGAGCTCCAATTTTCACATGCGCCTTTTTTCGGTACTCTGAAGATACATAACGAGCCTGTTTATCTAAGACAATTGCGAATGCAGCATCGTATTCCAAATGTTTAAGTCACGTAGCACACCTAATTCGTTACGTTCTCAATAGGTTACAAAATATCTAAGCGATGAACTAGTTGGCCAAGTAATTTAGTACCGCGAGTGCACAAATGATACGTCACTTGGTAATCTAACGGTACAAGTTCCGCAATTTGCTTCCTTCTCAAGTTTAAATTGCTTTGTGGTGGGTTGAACATTGTTCCTATCGAGGTGTTTATGACTTTCTGGTTTTATTATGCTAATTAACTATTGTTATACTAACTGCCACCAACTCTTAAAACTAATTTGATATCTGAGCGAGATTTGATTATTCACTTGATATTCAGCATAGACATTTTTTATTTATTGTTCTTATAAACAAAACTATATTGTCGGTATTATTAAATCATTTATCGCCAACTTGTTACTAACGTGAAATGAACAGGCTATAGATGTAGGTATATCATTTTAGGTACAGGCAGCGAGTGTGAAGGTCACTTCAAACCTTAGTTAACTACTAAGGATTAAATTCAAAAACTTGTATCTTAACGCGTGTCTGCCTACCGCGGCTTTCAAATCAGTACAGAAGAATAGAAGATTGAAAACATTTTTTGTTATACGTTCTCTTTCAACAAACCACTTAATAATGCAGTATTCCAATGCTCAATGCTGATTTGCGAGATGAGAGATCATGAGAGATTTCGCTTGTATAACCTGCACACAGTAACAAATCGACGCGAGTATGATATCCGCACTATCCCCGTATCAGGATTAGTTAAAAGAAAATTCGCAATTAGATTATTTATTATTGTATCATGATTGTGTATGTTTAATTTCACACATGTTCTTCGATTTATGTTACTAATTTGTGTATTCTTCTAGGCATTATTTTTGTTATTATATGTTTTATATAAAAACTAAATTATGAATCGCTGTTGGATAACCTAATATATAAATAAGGACATTATACAATCAATTTCGAACTAAGCAAATAAGCAACACCGTAATCCCCGTCCCTTTTAGAATTCTGAACACATGGAAAGTAAAGTCTGGTAATTAGACTCTAAATTGGAAACCATAAATATAGCAAGATGTTCCAAGTATTTCCTATGTACATGCATATGTAAGCATATGAGCATATATTAAAATTAAAGGTAAACTCATTTCAGCCTCCCAGTCCGATATTCTGGGGTTTGAATCCGATTACGCACTTCTGATGATACAAGTTTTTTTGTTTTTTATATATTAATTTTATTCTCTACATCGGTAACCAAAACATCGTGAAGAAACCTACATATCAACTTTAGAATTTTCAAAAGACTTAGTCTTCACTTTGCTAAGTTGTAGAGACCCATGTTGTACAGTGGAGCGATAAAAAAGATTTACGTGATACGAGCACTCAAAAATATTTTTTATTCATTTACTTTAAAATATATTGCTTAAAACCCTTCACGTCAAATTCTAACTGAATAACATTTACATATTATCTGAAATGGTCGCTATAAAAATTCGATAGGATACACATTGACATTCATCAATGACACTAATAAATTATCACGCTAATTAACCATCATGTTACTTAATTTAAATACTGTTTTATATATTTTATTTTATTATTTGGCGATACACCAATCCAGTATTCGACGGACATTGACCTCGATATTGAACGTAGACTGCAAAGAAACTCGAATGTCACATCAATGAGTAGTCGCAGTTTCGTGCCGTAGTCATTATCACGGTTAACATGACGACCACAATCACAATTTATATGTAATTAGTACGCACGGCGACTCCGTATCGACTTTCACGACTACCTATACCGACTTCTGGTCGACGGGGTAGGCGGGAACTTGTGTAACTTAAATTGAGCGCTTATGATACGAAAGGCGCTTTATCTACACGAAACTCATGCACTCATTAGTGTACCTTGAAATTGTAACGTTCAAATAAATGTATTACCTACCTAATTGTTAGTTGAATAATCATCGTGCAATTGCTTAGACATTTACATAGCTTTGGTTCTATAATGTGAAGTGGTAATGAGCACAGAATTGAATGCTCAACAAAAAAATCAGTTACGCTTCAGACAACGGAACCAGGTCAATCAAATTCTTACTTAAGCTTCGCTACGACATTTTGTTAACAACGATATAATGAATGATAATAATTGATTGACAATTGAGAATATTGTATAATATTCATTTCTTTTAGGTTAATTAATAGAAACCTACCATTAGCGTTGTAAACGAAATCTACCTGAAAAGCGAACCATACATATACATTTAACGCATATAATAATTATATATATATTCCTTGCATTCACTCTTCTCTCAATGTCAGCGGTGTACCTACCATCCCTGTTAAAAGCACTTCCAAGATATACAAACTCGTCCACTTGTTCCAGCACTATATCATCTACCACTACACTACCCTTGCAGTAGTTCTCGACTCATCTCTGGTTCGATCCCCACCCGAGACAAATAGTTCTGTGACGAGCAGAAGTATTTGTTCTGTGTCTGTAAAAATAAATATATCTATTTAAGTATATATTTCTAAGTATATAAGTAGTTTATCAGCCGTCTGGTTACCATAACACAGGAACTTAAAGTGCCTACTTTGGAATCAGATGACCGTGTGTGAAGATGTCCCAAGATATTATTATTATTATATTTAAATGCGGCGAGATTGTCCTGCAAGTATTATTGGTATCGAGCTATGTAACACTCCCTATTCGATCCTCAGCGATATATACGTGTATATATTAGAGCGACCAAACAAATTTTAATTCACACTCCCGCTGTTCGAATGTATGTTCATATATTCAGTCGGGCGTATTGTGTATGAAACAAGTGGCGATCGCGCGCGAAACTGTGACGTATGACCGTGCGAGCGAACTTTATAACACGACAAAACTCCATTGATGCGTGCCAATTACCCGAAAGTACTCCGACGAGCGGCCGTTCGTCTTTCGCCAACCACCACGAGACGTAACCAACTTTGAGACAAGACATGTAACGAATCACGTGTAATACAATTGCCAAAATAACCGCAACATTGACTAAACATATCGAATTCTAAAACATATTGAATAGCTAAACACCATCTGTTTTGCATAAGTTCAGGTGTAAACTTTTACCTTTACATAACGCTTACTATTGCCAGCAAGTCCTTATAAACGCAAATATTGTTACGTACGCCTACAATGTTTAGGATAATTTATATTTATTTTAGGTGAATGTAAAATTCTTTGTGATAATAAACCTGTTAAAACCGATCAAATCTAGTGATCTCCAGAGCGCGCTACTTAGGCATATCATCTACATTGTGTAGGGAGCAGAAATGCGTGCGACAGATATATGTTAGTCGTGCAAGTGATATTGTTATACAAATTAATACGTAAGATAAAATCAACATTTAACGACACGCAGTCTGCTCGCTCGACTATCTAGTGCCGACCCGACCTGACCTGCGTTGACGGCTAGACACACACAAACAACGTTACATTTGAAATATACAACGTTCTCGTAGCCAATTAGCATAAAATGAAAACCGCTTTATAATAATACGCTGGCTGATATGCAGTCAGTCAGTCAGTCTACCTTACTTATGATTGCTCAATTTATGACAAAAATGTGTACGAATAATACTGTCTTTAGTCAACAAAAGATAGTTGCTGCTAGTTACTTCTAGAGTATGATGTTGATGTAATTACCAGGGCGGCATAATCGGTTCTGCGATGAAGCCATTTTAATAAATAATAAATACTGTCTTTCTACAAACCCATTTATAAATGACATATTCACATGACTATTTCGTAGATGACGGAATATTTGAAACCGCCGTTTTGGTTTCTGAAAATGGAACAATTCGGACAAAGCGGAGTGTTTAACGTACGTTTTATGTGATGGTATTCCATTAAATGTGACGATAAAAAATTTGATGGCAGGGTAGAAGGGACCGTAAAGTGGCCGAGATTAATGTATGTATATCGCTTCGACCACTCGCTAATATTGTCACCACATCAAAAATGATCATTAAAGGGCATCGTCATTTTGTTTTATTATTCCGAAGTAACTGGATGAGAAGAGCCGAAGACCGGGCTCAGTGGCGCACCTTGGAAGAGGCCTATGTCCAACAGTGGGCGAACGTTGGCTGAAGAGAGAGAGAGAGATTCCGATATTCAAAATCATTCGCAATATCTCATATGCTAGGCATTCCTTAAAAAGCTAACTAGTAATGCAATGGGGACGTAATAATTATTATTATTCGGCAAGGTGGTTCGCACGTTTGCTCGCGATTGGTCAATAACGAATTCGGACGAGTGTCGCAAGAATGTACCGATCGTTTGGATACGACGACCTATTTTGCGCTGCGATTTATTCTACCGATGACACACGAGTACTACATTGCAGGCCCGAAACAAAGAACCAGTCAACACAGTAAACACAAGCACTTTGACTCGAAAGAAGACAAAGATTGTAAAATCTGCACACAAACACGTGTCATCAATATTTTAGAATGCCTTAATAACTAACTACCTAACAAAAGGACAAACAATAACTGGCGACTCTTAGTCCCAATATCACTTGCAAAAATTTGTACACGTACATATTTGTGTAAAAAATCATTTTTTACATAGATTGTCTTGGTTGTTTTTTCTCGGAACAAAAATTCGATACAGATGAGGACACTAAATCTACTGTGGACCTCTGTTTCAGATCATTACCGACGTATAAAGGGTTTAGAACCTTAATGGACTAAGTGCGTGCTTTGTAGCCCATGGGGAATAAATGTATATTTTCTGTCGCTATTCACAATCTATTCAGTGGCCCTGGAAACTTGATAAAAATCACATTGAAATCCATACCAATAGACTTAAGTCATGTCATATTTATACAACCAAAAAAGTATGTTAATTTTGACCCCGAATCAAAGTTATTGTATTATACCTTTGTTGTTCAAATAAATAAATAAAATAAAAAAAAGTTTGGATGGATTTCGACAAAATAGTTACACATCAAAAATGATATATCGATAATCGGTCGATATAATATAATACGACAATCAGACAATATCAAACCCAATTTGCCAGATCAGTCAGTCAGGTAACAACAGGTAACAGGCGTAACAACTAATATCCAATTAAACTTTTTGTACATTTTCCTTGTTATTGTTGTATTATAATTGTACACATATACAGATAAAAAATAATGATATATTTTTGAATTTGTATATTATAAAAGTAATGTTTATTGAAAAAATGTATAATAAAAATCTAGGACCATTGCAAGCTGGCAACGACTACTCAGATTTACACTGAATGTGCAGCAGAGCTAAATAGTGCAGATGTGCGAAATCTGCACGAAACTCGTGTCTGTAATGAGGCTTAAGACTTTAAGGGCAGGAAAAAGGAAAACCACAATTTAAAAGCCACACGCATCAGTACAAAGAGGAAAATCCACGGAGCCAGCCAGCCAACCGGGGTTAAATCTTCCCGTTGCTCCCTCCCTACCCCGCCCAACGTGACGAGATTGATCGGTAAATTCATTTGAAAACAAATGAATGTTTAATGTACTAATGGCAAACGCACAACATGTCAACGGACGGTCGTGTTTCAATGTCGTGTTGGTGTCTTGTTATTTGACGATTAGTGCAACTGATTAACTAGCATTGTAACTTACAGGAACTGTTGTACAAAATTACTGGCGACAGAGAAATGTGGCCCTGATGCGACAGCTACTTACCTGCAAACAATTAGAAACGTAGAGTTATTTACGTCGAATTAAATAACAAAACGAATCTTCATATAAAGTATAAAGGACACGCTTTTATCACATACAAAGCAGATAGATAATTCTACTATTAGTGTGCACGAGAAGCTGTTGGTACTCGACTCGAATGAACTGTGCGGACAACATGCTTCCTTAGAGGTTGGTAACAGCATCTATTTATTTTTTGTATTATGTAATATTGAAGAAAGAATGTATATACATAATTTCATAGTCAACATCAACTTATTTAGCGTCCACTTCTGAATACATGTTTCGTATCAAAATCAAGAGTTTATAAGCCATAGTCCGTTAAGCGCGGGTTAGCTGATGTTATGAAGATACTCGTGAACCTAAGGCATTTTTAAATTATTTAATCTTAAAAACGTACATTTACAATGTTGAGTTAATGTTGCGTGTCAGGACTTGATCCCGAGACGAGCGGAGTGGGAGGTTGAAATCTAAACCACTGTACTATCTGATTTTATGTTAATACCCATTTCCGTGTTGGAATTGAGCAGAATCGCGTGACTGCGGGCACACACGGTTTTACTATATCGTCTTAGCGATCCATTTGCCGTATAGAGCTCTATGTAGGCCGAATATCACTTTACATGAAACGCGAGCCAGAGTTACACACATCAAGTGTGGAGGTATAAGAAATATCGAGATCTCTTGTTTCATAACATATGTGAATTCTGCGATACATTCATTTCTTTCGACTTTTTTGGACTCGTGAAATCGAGTGACAATTGAATTCAGATTTTTCGCAATCGACGATTAAGATGAATGAATCATCCCAAGCATATCGTATTCCAATAACGATCAATAACATAACCGTATGACCACCAAACTAATTGGAACGCTGCTCATTCGGAGCGCGTTCGAAGCGAAACTATTAAATTGCGTCTCGAGTGAATCTGTAATCTAATCACTGGGCTTGTCGGAGCGGTCAGTGTATCGGTTGCTATAATGGGAGCACAACTGCGAAGTGGTTGGTGCACTTTTACCATCGACCGAGCGACCTGACCGCGCGCGATTATGCTATATGGGCCATTTGCCGTGGCACAGCACGTGACCGTTATCGACAGGCCGTGGACTGCTGGCAAGTGGGCAACACCGGAATGGCATTTTAAACACGGCCTCGATCGATCCACCGACCGGTAGGCACACCTCGCGAACCATACAACGCGAACTGGCTAACGTTTAATTTGGGTTTCGAGTGTTATTAAAATATTTGATAATTCAAATGACCAAATTATTTTTTTTAATTCTGTGTTGTAACTTTGTCTGTTAATTAACTTTTTTTCTTTCATTCAATTTAAGGATCAAATATTACTATATAATACTAGAATAGTATATATATATATAGTCTGTAGCTTTTAAGTGTACTCATTTCAAACTGATATCAAATGTCCTTGTGAGCGAGCACGTCTCCTTGTAACACAGGTTCTCCAACTGTTGCCACTTGTTTGTTACTATTCTCTTAACGAGATGTCATACATAGCACTCAACATACCGGCTGTTTATGATCGACGAAAAAAGTAAATATTATCTATGTTCACTAACACGACAACAGCTAATGCACACTTAGTAAGCGTGGTAGACCATGGACCATCTTGTGCATTCTGGCCGGACACCCGTACACAAAAAAAGAACTCCAAACTTCGAGATGATGATGTGGATCCAGGCTATATCTTATTTATTATATTTATGACTCAGTCCGTATCTTTATCCTTTAAAGGAAATGTGCGTTGTAAAATATTACTTTATCATGTCGGTGTTCCGCAAACATTTGCGACAAGTAAAGAGGATTTACATAATACGATCGAAACATTCAATTGCACAGTTTTAGGTACAAAGTGTTTATTTAGAACCGACGAATCACCCTGCTGCCTTATATAAAGGCGCAGCACAAAAATTAGAAATTAGATTTTTCGACTCAAATATAGATTAGATTTTTCGAAGCCAATAATTCATGAAGGTGTGCCCACGAGGGCAACGAATAATACTACGGCGGTATACTTGTTAATCACTCCATTTAGATTTAGTTCTTTAGGGCAAACAAACATTGCCTACATGAACATTTTTAAATATATTTTCTCATTACGGTTACCTATACCCTATACCTATACCTATGATCACGACCTTCGAGCAACGTTCAGACCATTGCGAAGATTATATATTGATATCTACACCGACCATTGTGACCACAACATATGTAAGCTGTTTCCATCTCATTAAATATCAATCTAATTTGAACAACCAACAAACTTCGCTCAACATCTGCCACTTCTCCTAAGTTTTCAGTGAAAACGTGACACGTCTTGCCGTCAAAAAAGTTACTTACTAGTCATTTCCATAATTAGAAATGATATACATAAATCATTAGATACCTACCTACCATTTCTTCCGTGAAACCAATTTCATATCAATGCATAAATGTTTCAGAAAATTGTTTGGAAACAGAACTTTGCGAAAGTAAAAATTATGATAAATCGGTTTTCGAGTGACATCCGACCAGTTACGAAATTCACTTAGTTTCTTATATAATTAGTTGCAATTTAAACAGAGTCTGCTGCTGACTACTCAATATCTTAACTTTTACTTTAACGCTATGAAAAATTGCTTCGGAAAGACGAAGCATCAGGGAATTAAAGATGGAAAATTTTGTATGCTTATTAAATATCTTAGTAAATAGATCTACCATTATACAGTATAACTCACCATTATCAGTATAATATTATAAAAATCACAATTTCAATTAATAAGTCGAATTCAAATTTATAAGTGGAAGATAGATTGCGTATTTGTTTGCGAAAATTTTTCATTCCCTCCCTGCGGACAAAAAGGGATTTAACCCTGACCGGGCAGTATTTAAAATGCTTTCAATTATATGATTCATTCATTTAATTGATTAAAGCGTTCTGTACGAGTATATTATTTCCGTATGTTCACTTCATTTTAACTGCTCCAACGCCTACACACCCATACATACACATGTTATTTTTTTTACAATAACAAATATGTACTAAAAAGGTACGACAAGTTTCGATATTTACGAATAGAGATAATAATTCTTCGAATGGCGTAGCTGGCATCTGCTCAATTTGTATAATCGAAGAAGGTTGAGGCGTAACCTGTGATTCAAAACATAAGTAGTGTGTTAGCCTCACACGGATACAACGATCGTGCTGTATAAATTGTGCTATCATAAAAAATTTAAAGGCGGATGGGCGGCCTTAGCAAGGAGCACCTGTCAGATGGGCCGCGGGCCGCGAGCTCGGCTGCGAGCATTGTTCTGCGTCCCGGCACACTTTCACTCCCGCATCCGCACACTTGCCGCAACCCATTGTTTCCACCGCGCCACGACCTCGTGCCCCGCGTCTCCGACCAACCAATGGCTGTTGTCCAACTGCCAGACGAATTTCTATATACCCATATGTCAAACATTTCTTCACGTCTAGTTATAGTATTCGGTAAAGTAAAAACGCTTGGACGCTTGCTTATTTTTACTTGACAGGCTTTGGAAGGCTTCACGAAATTTCGTCAGCTGTTGGAGATAAAGAAAAAAATTGCCCTTGTATTCGGCAACAGTAAATAATGGCTTAAGAATAGAGCGTAGAGCATAGCTAATACGATATGTCGCAATTCCGCGTGAGCTCTGGCGTGCGGTTTCACGCGGCCGAATGAGAACTCAATTTGATTTATGCGGGTGTCAAAACTACCACATCAACAAATAAAGTTTCGTGAACGTCATCACTCTCCAAGCTTATTCACGTTATAGCAATGATAAACTTGTTAAAAATTCCCGGAGCGTATTTCTTTTTACAATTATTGGTGAACATAAGTTAAAAGTTTAATCTGACGCCAACCCATTGAGTTTTTACCGCAACTGGTAGATACGAGTAGGAATCGTAAAGGTCCATTGGTGTATATTCACCAAGACGGCGAATCATTGTTGTCGTCAGGTATTGAGTAAGTGTCGAGAAATCGAGGCCAATTTGAGACAATTAACAATTGTTAAAGATTCCCGGAGCGCGAGACCAATAAAGTGCGGGGGTGGGGGG